>CAJQZM010033231.1:53696-73657 GCA_907164665.1 Colias nastes
TAGTTCCAGATTTTGTGCGAAGCATTGCGCTTCATGTGACTACAGTACATGTCAGGCTCCGCGCTGCATGTAGTTCCAGTATTTGTTTAGAGCTCTACACTCACAATATAATACACACACACAATACATTCAAAGCTTCGCCTTTAGGCGACAGTAGCAGTTGTTGATATCACCGTTGATGACGATGATGAGTAATAATTTGAGAGTCGGTGCGAAAAGTTACAAACCGTGAAGGGAAAAGAGTGAATACAACAAATGAAATACGACGCAGAAGTAATCTCGCAAAATTACTTGTCGAATTGTTCGCGCGAGAACGCGCTCGTTGTCAGAATGGCCGTGTGAGAGAATCATAACAGAGTAGTTGTTATGTGGCTATACCTTCCTATTATAATGTACTCTACTGTGTATAACATAATGTCGATATTGAATTGATATGAAATGCATGGGTTTACGGGCCATGCTATGGTTTATATTCCTTGGGTCAGTAGCTCGATGATATAGTCTCGGTACTACCATCGACCGCGCAAGGTGTGCGCACTGAGTCATTATTTAATATTATTTCACATATCTACCTAATTATAATTAATTATGGAGAGTTATTTAAATTCTCCGACATATATATATAGATATAGTAAGAATTAAATCATTTTAGAAGAAGAAAGAAGTTTTATTTCATTCCATTTTGGGACGTTATCTCTCCAGAGATTCCAAAGGCCAATGTCAATTAAAATATTTATAGAATTACGTCAGAAACTTCCGGATTTAGTTAACCATTTATAGTGTGATCTGTGTATTAGACTTGTGAGGTTTTAGTTTAAATATATATTCTGCCATTTGCGTATGAGTTTCAATTCTAATCATAAGATTAGAATAATAATTATTTTGAGAGCAATATTTTTGGGTCTTTACTACTGGGTCTATAAAATTGTCTATAATATAAAAACTTTCGTTCGTTTCGATTTCGTTAATTCTTTTTTTTATAATTTTACTGGAAGTACGAGGATGGTTCTTGGAGAGAAAACGTAAACATGTAGGTACTAGGTACCACGGGCGAAGTTGGGGCGGACCGCTAGTTATATGTTAATATATTACATACTTATAAATTAAATTCTGAGCTGTCATAACAATTAACATCTCCACAATCTAAACATTCTTATTTTAATAAGATATTGTTTTTGGTTCCAAACATTTCCTTAATTCGGAAAGTGTAACTTCTGTTGAGCGCAAAATGAAATTTTCACTACATATTGTAAGCCTGAGAGAAGTGTTTTGCGAAGTTTAAGCTGCATGTAGAGAAATTCTGTTTCAGAACTTTAAATGAAGTCAGTAACATGTTTTAAGGAAGTGATTTTATGGTTATTGTAATACTTTTATTGAATACCTATAGCGTCAAGGTTTTGTTATCTTAAAGAAAATAGACAAGTAGGTACATTTATTATTTAATTCAGATTTAAATGGTTTAAATAAACTTGGGGCCGATTTTTCAATGCTTGGATAAAACTTATCCGTCCAATAAAGTATTACACGATAATATTAAAATGTCACGTAAACTGTCAAATACGGGCAATTAGAATACGTTTTTAAAATGGTAGTTTTATACATTATTCGACGAATAAGTTTTATCCAAGAATTGAAAAATCGGCCCTAAAAGATTTTTAATTCTGACATTTTGATTTTTCACAATGAGCTTTGCGTCATTGTGGACAGACGTATTAGAAATGGCTCAAAGATTTTCATGACAATAACTAGTCATCTATTTTGTGTCTAAATCTGCCCTAATATCAATAACGATTTCTCTCAATAGATATTCATCACTATAAATAGTTGGGCATTTCATAAACCATTTGAAATGTACCAAACTTAGATATTAAACAATTATTTACATTGAATTTTCAAAGTTTAAAGATATGTGACAACTATGCGTATCGTTGAAGTTGTTTAATAGAAATAATATTATGTAATTTGGCCTTTATTACCAAGGCACGCTATGTAATAAAGAAAATTTATGGTGATAATATTACAAATTATCAAATAGTTCAGAATATATTTCGCTGGCTGGTTTCAACATTATTATGTTCAAAGTCAAACATTATTATGTTCAAAGTTACTTTATAGAACAATTGTTTAATTCTGCAAAAATGTTTTTTAACGGACGTAGATTCGTCAAAACGTAATTAGTATGTTTTATTAAAATAATAAAAAACCGTTCCTTTATTTAAGATACTGAAATTTCGCGTAATCTCCAATCCGGCTTAGATATGCTTTATGACGAGGTCTATAAAAGATAAGGTCCAGAGAGTGTTCTTTATATTACTTGTTATCAAACCAAAGGTCGCGAGTTTTCTCTCTCGGAATGTTGAATAGCAAAATTTATGACGGCTTTATTTTTCTGCAGATTCGCGAATAGTAAAATGGCGAAATTGTCGACGTAAACAGGTAACACATTACATAATAAGACATTTGAAAATTGAAGATTTTGTCACGATAATTATTCCAATATCTTTAGTCATTTATGGAATGAAATGTTATTTTATAGTTCTTTTCAACTTATCTTGAATATCAATAGTTGTATTTTTTAATACTTAATTTGATAGACCTAGAAAGGAGAGTTCTACGCCTTAGGAGATAAATACCATTCCTTAAATTCGCTCTAAACTTTCAATTCCCACCCATACACCGGGTGGAATAGCCTTTTTCGTAATAATTGGTATTCTTTGCCCTTACGTTCTTCCAAAGTCAAACGTTGTTTACTGTCTAAGAATGTTTTAGACAGCAAAATCCGCGCGACCCTTATTATACTTCGTGACGTGTTTCACAGACATACAAATTGGGGGTATCACCCTAGTACGCCTTTTAAGAAATGTGTACAGAATGCCAAAATGTTTTTATTAATGTTGTATACATTGCTTTCCTTTCAACTGTATTTTCATTTCTGGGAAGTTGCGAAGGTTTAATTTTTTATAGTAAAAAATAAGTAAATAATATGATACTTTTTCTAAGTCTTTGACATTAAAATGTTAATCCATAATAATCATATTATATCTACCTTAATACCTATTATAAAAAGAAAACCTAAAGAATCATGCCACAATTGATTCTTATATTAAGAGCATAATAATATAGATTAAATAGATACATCCAATAAAAAATGTACATTACCTACTTAATAGTTATTTTAATAATTAGAATATTTTTATAGAAAAGGGGTCATCTGATTATGATAAGCTCTTGATTGAGAGATTAAACACACTCTATAAAGATATGAGTGTTCTTGCCTATCTTTCATATGATCATAATTACTATCAGTTTGGATTTATCAATTTTTAATATTAAGGTTATTAACTTAAATAAGAATAAAACACACTCTGACTAGCTGATTGTATCTTGTAACTTGCTGATGCGTTAAACGTTCTCTAACAGATATTTATCATTTAGAATATAAAAATACTTTATAACCTATTCTCGGACATAGACCTACCGAATATACTTGCATACAAAACTTCATAAAAATCGATGCAGTCATTTCTGAGTTGTTTGGCAATTAACCTATATACTTCTCTGACTATGTTATTGTTTATTATTCTATGAAAACACATCTTAAATCATGTATTTATGAGTTACCTACTTATTGTCACTACTAACGTTATAATGTTCGCTAATAAAATATCTCGCATTCACATAAATTTCATTAAAGGCGGAACCAAAGCGCAATTTAATTCACTTGACTCCTAATGCAAGACTTAGTGAATTGCTCAGAATTCCGGCGGGAGCCTGCTTTGTTCGCGATGCAAATCAATTAGGAGTCTCATAAAGGAAGCACGAATACCTCAGTACCTTCACCCCTTCGGATATTGCCGGTTTTTCCATTATTTGTCTGTTTCTATTGAATGAATCGATCTGATTTTGTATGAGTTATTGATTGTCAATGCAGTGCAAAGAAAATGCTGAAAGCGTAGATATTTTTTTGCATTGGATATAATAGGATATAAGGGCAAATATTAGCCAAGACTATAACATTCATTTTAGTGAGAAATCAATAGTAAGTTATACATTCCATGAGAAACTTAGTATCTATTTATCACATAAAATTCAGCATAATTAACATTGATACAGCTAAACAAAATGAATAGAATTAAACACACTACAATACTTTCATTTCGGTGCAGGAATGTCCCTTACGAACGGTTTCTGATATTATAAAGATGTCTTACCAAAAAATATATTAAAAACGTCACCATCAATAGAGAAGAAAAATAAAATTCATTCCAACAAAACATTATTCACAACTACGAATTTGCTCTGCGTAATTTCTTTTTGGAGCGCAATTTTATCACTGTATACTGTATAATTTATCAAATTGTTCGCAATGCACATGTACCGGGCTCAGCTGTTCGGTCACAGTCGCAAGGCAATTTTTTATCTCCCCTTTCCTAGCTACGTCAGCGATTCTCCTTGGGGAACAAATCAGAAGGGAGAAGGAACTACAGTTTGATATCAATCTTAGTCGCGACGGTTGTAGACCAGACAGAGAATTTTGGAACCGCTGTGGTATTTCATTTGTTGTAATGTTTATGGGGTGGAATGTTAATTTGCGGTCGTATATATTTTTGTTGTTAGAATTAAAATAGTTCTTGCATTGTTGAGGAATCGTTGACTTTTATCGTACGATGTTCTTTACGAATACATTTTCATTAAATTTAATTTCTTGTATAGGCATTTGAAGGGCATTTTTGGTACTCTGTCTTCGAAAAAATTCGACAACGTAGGCCAGACAATAAGGAATGTTACTAAATGATTTCTCTTATAAACCTTCTAATATAAATGTCTAATAAACCAATTAAGTGTTAAAACAAAGCAGCACTCGCAACACTTATTGATATCGAATAAAATAAAAGGCACTCGTACAATATCAATTAAAACAACGCTGGTAAAGTCTTCATTGCTCCATCGTATCGGCGAAACTGGCTGCACTCTAATTCCATTCCTTAATTGAGCTTCGCGATTAATTGCTATGTGAATTTATACGATTTTCACAGCGCCGAAGACTTAAATGCGTTTTTAAATTAAAATCGTAATGAATCCTATCTCTCAATCTATAAAAACACGTGGAATTTCAGGCGACGAAAAAACTAACTGTAAGTTTTTTGTGGAATATTTGAAGGGATAGTAATCGAATAGGAAAGTACTTAGTTATAAGTGTATGGTCTAATTAATTTTTGATGAAGGAGGGGATATATTGATGAAAGACTGATAATGAAACCATAATTTACTTTCTTTTGTAGGGGCACATAATACGTCATGTTATAATTAATTACATAGTTATTCTATTCGTGTTAGTATGGTTTATAAAAGACTGCACGTATTGTTTCTTATTAAAAGCAGATTATGCTGTCAGCAAATAAGCAGCAGATTATTCAATTTAAAGCTTTAAAATAAAAACACCAAATTAACCAATTAAACATATTATTTAGTCATTTTTCATATCCAGTCTTAAATTAAAATAATAATTCTATTTTCTCCTTAAAATAAGATTTGTAAAACTCAGCATAAAAAGGTAAGAACTTCTTACCTTCTATCTGATATATCTGATATATCTATCTTCTTACTAAGAAGCGTTTTAACTTTTGCTAGAAACAATAAAATATAATACCTATAATATTACAGCAGTTAACATGTAAATGTACTAATTAATAAAGAATTACCTTTTCTACCTCACAATTACTACTGGTACGGGAGCCAGGAACAGATTTTATGACCAACTTCCTCTCAAGCGGTAATTAGTAAAATGCATCAAAGTATAGTATTATGAAGCCTAGTGAACGTCAGCTGGAGCTCGGTTGGGGGGAAGAGCGGTTGTAGCCTCCCACGCACGTAGGAAAAAAAATACATTCATTCATTTCCTCTCAGCTAAAAATTTGTCAAATTGTAGCTAACCCAATATCTCAACGAAAAAAAATAATCAGCTGGTTACAACATGGTGTATTATACGTCAGCTGGTGTCTCGAATAGAACGACACATTAACAAAATCATCGAGATACGTGGAATTCCATCAACATAAGTCCCCGTAAAAGATAAGTAATAACTTTATTAATTATGTATATATTATACTATTATTTTTTAAATAATTATAGTTAACTAATGTTTTTAGTGGGTTATTTCATATTTGTTACACTTTTAGGTAGTTATGTGAATTTGATGATATGATAGTTATTTTTAAATGCAGTTTATAATATTTGTAAAAACATGTTTACCGATGTGGCTGAATGCAAGCCACGCCTTTGCCTATAAAATAGTAAAGTATCGACACGACCCATCATACGAGCAATCACTAAGACGAACTAATAATGCTTCTTCAATAATGCTTCTTGAATATTCTTATCGAATGATTACGTATGCTCGTCTATACTAAACGCACGTCAGTCCCCTTCTTTCTTACTTCTCCCAAAAATCTTTCACAATGCTTTACACAAAAGGGCCGTAGTACCCCGATCATGCGCACAACTAACCACCTCCAAGCGTACCTTATTACTGTCTATATTATGCTAGCGTGTGTTGCTTGAATTTTTAAAATAACGATTATAATTAAAGATACGTCATTTCCTCCCAGATGAAAATTTGTGAGTTGATTGTTAATATATTGATGCGATAAATAAAAAAAATCAGCTAGCAATAAGCCGAGGAAAACCTAGTCAGTTGATGCATATAAATTGGCAATAGATGCTTCTGTCTAACTCCTATGTAATAACTTTCAAAGTATCAGCTGACGGTTTTTCCACCAAGATACAGCCAGCTGACCTATATATTTATCCATAGTTACATATCATCAGGTAAATTTTTGTTTGAGAGGAAATCACGGAAAATATTTTTTTTTTTCATGTTCGAGGCACCAGCTGACGTATAATACACCATGTTGTAACCAGCTGATTATTTTTTTTCGTTGGGATATTGGGTTGGCTACAATTTGACAAATTTTTAGCTGAGAGGATATGAATGAATGTATTTTTTTTTCCTACGTGCGTGGGAGGCTACAACCGCTCACCCCCCCAACCGAGCGCCAGCTGACGTTCACGAGGCTTTATAATATAATGAACCAAATTTGCACGTGGCTCCCGTACCATACAAAGAGAGCGGAAAACGTAAACTCGAATAATTATTTCGCTTATTCATTGTTCTGTAAAAAACTTATTAACACTCCATACAATTTTACTCGAAAAATCAGTTGCAATTCTAAAATAACTGAATCGCGTCATTCAATTCGTGCATAAATCTAGTGGATAAAATCGAACTTTCCCACTAAAAACGAGTCAAGTAAAAAGTTTAACGGTGGAAAATACTACAGGTACGGATACGTACGATTTTACGGTACGATTCAAACGTAATTTTACGTTGATTTACGATACGATTCCGGTTTTAATTGACTTTGTATATCCGCGCGTATATGGACTTTGATATGCAAAACGGAGCGAGATTGTTGTATTCTAATTATTTTATGAACCGTCTTATAAAACATATTCATACGTATTACATATTTATGATAAACATTGCGATACCGCAGTAGAATATGAGTAAGAATATAATAGTTGTAGAATAATAATATAATTGTCTCTTTTGGTAGAGCAATTTCTTTTATACCTTCAGAAGTTACCCGCTACGTATGTATAATGCTTGTCTCATATATAAATAAAAATATTACGAATCCCAAATCTGGATATTTCAGTTGGGTTCCTAAACATGAAGTGAATGACTAGTAACCTCGTCATATATATTAGACTAGCTTTCTGCCCGCGGCTTCGCCCGCGTTTTCAAAGAAAAACCCGCATAGTTCCCGTTCCCGAGGGATTTCCGGGATAAAACCTATCCTATCTCTCAAGTTGGATCGAACTGCACATGGTGTGCGAATTTTATTATAATCGGTTAAGTGGTTTAGGAGTCCATTGAGGAGAAACATTGTGACACGAGATTTATATATATTAAGATAATATGTTACTTAGTCGTGTAAGAAAAACATCCAAGCCATACATCATCATCAAAAATAAAGCAAATATTTCGCATGTTATGCTATTGCTTATCTGCATCCAAGCAGTTTGCGTCAATGACACGAAATGAATGGTGCTGCGTAAGCCTTACTTTCGGTTGGCTTAGCTCACGATGATAAATTGTTTACCATACATACATACAGCGCAGCGGTAGTACGCTAGCGTAGCGTAGACGGTAGAGCGTACCTACGCTGCAAAGCTTTAGAATATAATTTTAAAGGAATCTACTCACTGCAACATAAGACTATGACCATAACATTTGTGGTATAACTGCAGGCTATCGCTGAAAAACAACTGAAAGCATTGGCCTTGGTTTTCACCAAATGCTGAGCCCATAATATTATACCTTTTCGTGGTAAACGGTGTCTTGTTCTGTGTATATGTAGCTTTTTACTACAAATTAGTAAATATTCTATTCCATTGCATTCCATTCTATTCTATTCTATTCTCTTCTAACAGGAAGGTGTCAGGCAAAATATTATTTGTATTGAAATGTATGAAACTATGCACACAAGATCGATTCATGACCGATCAGCACCGTCACGTGCCATGCACGGAGCGTCAACAACTGTCCATACATAATATGGCTTTGATACTTAATTGATACGCTCTAGTGGACATAGTACTAGTAGAGCTTATCGTGTTGATTTCCGATCCTGACACGTTCCTATTACGGCCATAGTATGTTATATTTATTTATTTGAAAACTTCACAGGTTACAGAGTTATTGACAATCTACTAATAGCTGATATACGCCAGTTACGAGTTTTACAATTATAAATAAATATAATATTTTGGTTTTAGCAAAAAAACTATGTATCCTGCTGTGGGATCTCGTACTCTTACTCGTACTAATCAATAAGCTTAGTACTAATAGTAGAGTCCTTGATAGAGAAAAATCTCAATTTTTCAATAAGTCCATGTCACTGATATTGACAGTTATCTAGTCAAGTATAGTGTTTGACATTTTATTTTAATTTATTTTCGATATTGGATACTCTATTACATCATACTGTATACGACAGAATTATGATTAAATATTATGTTCAAACCATCAAACCCTCGTCTTCTTTTCGTGGATTCCAAGTTTTATGATGGCCTAATTATTTAAAAATAAAAGGATTATTAAGATCAAATTTTATATCTAGAGTTTTTTTTTGAGTACATTCATAGTAGGTACCTACTAAGGTCTATACTGTTTAGATTATAAGTGTTATACATATTTTACAATGTATGTATTGTTTTAGTGCATAATGCATATACATTATTTTTAGTATTAAGCTTAGTATAATTAAATAGAGGTCTTTTTGAACATTAATTTAATAACTTTATATTACGTACTCGGTACAAAAATGATTTTAAACTCAAAATATTTTATTAAAACATTGTACCTATTTCCTATTTCTGTAAAAGAGTTTGTCCAAATTAAAAATACTAAAAATCGTATACAGTTATGTTCTAGCTCAAATTTTATGACAGGATAAGCCTACAAAGGAAAATTCATTTAATATTTTGTCATTTTGTCGTCAGTCCGTCGGAGGTTTATGATTCCATTTGCGCCTAGTCAGTTTCGATACCTGAATGAAAAAAGTCTTATCAATATATTTATATTCCTTTTATTAAAGGCTATATAAAATAAATATTTGAAGATAATTTTCGGAAAGTTACAATTAGATTCAAAATAAAGTTACAGTAATTTTACAAAATTTTATACCATTTTCGAATTTCATTATAGTAGTAGTGTTATTGCGTATTGAAAAAAAGGGATAATATTTTTCTCTCCACGTTGAAGTAAATGTAGTTAAGTAATAATGATATACATTTATTGTGTGCTTTTGTTGTATATTTTGAGTAAAAATAGCTTTTACGTGCTCTCTAATTGGCTCTCTAACAATAACCGAACACTACATTGCTTTAAAACAGCAAAGCATTGCTTGCTTATGTGAATATAAACTGACATATTATTACTATTTTCATTATTTCTTTAAATATCGTTAAAATCTATATACATATTTATGTTTATAGTACAATATAACACATAACAACATAATACATTACGTAGCCATTACTAAACTAGGTCTTTCATCTAATCCAATCTGACCCATATATTGGCACGGATAAATTCCTGTCATTACTCATTAGTACAAGACGTGATTTGACTTATTAATTTGTCCAATCATAGTTGAGCATTGTTTGCCCCCGTTGCCCCCGTTCCAATATGTCTTGAAGTATTATTCCCATTTCCCAGCGTGGAAAAAGGACAGCGCTATATAAGTCATATAGCGGCATTACTTTCCATCACTGGGAATAATACTGATATAAGATAATGATATCTTGACCATGAGGTAACCCTCTTGGTCAATCATTTTCAGGCGTCAGGGCCTTTGTTGTATAGAATGGTTTAGGGTCATCGGCAAAAACCATGGGCGTATAATCTATAAATCAATAGATACGGTCCTTATAGAGTTCATATGCAGCAGTTTTCGAATTAAAAAATAAAACTTAATCTCCCTTAATGGAAAAAAAATATTATCTTGTCAATATTATGCTATCACAATGTCAAACGATTAGGCTCTGTCTGTGGGCTCTGTCCTTAGCTCTGTCGAAAATTTGCCAAAGCTTGCGTGACTTCAATAATAAATGGAGGTAAGCTCTACAATCGCTACGGCAAAATTATATTTTAAGTTTTAAGAAAAACATAAAACTAAGCATAAAACTTTAAAATTAATTTAATAATGATGCTAACCAACCTGTACTTTTATCAACTACGAAAGTATATTAAGTACTTCGAAAAGTATTCGTAGATATAAAGAAAAGTATTTGCTCAAAGTTTCCCGGTCTAAGTTCGATCGGTTTCCGAAGACAAACAAATTGAATGACCGCAAGTTGTTATTGAAACAGTTTTCTGGATGCATACCTAGTTAGGTACCTACTTAAAAATATTGAAGGCTTTTTTTAGTCCAAAAGGGTAGCAAAAGTTTAATACTGTGAATATATTTGTTTTGTGTTAATTCTAAATATTAAGATACATAATAAGCTAACATCTTAACTTCCATCAAAAATACTTTTCATGACTTGAGAACACGCCGCAACACGTGGCACCACGCCGCACTGCTTACTAGCAACACTGAAGGAGTCGCAGATGATTTGCCCCCAGCTGGAGCTTTGTGATGGTAAAAGATGAGTATAAAATCCTCGGAGTGGTGTAAATGAATGACTAGTGTTCCTCTGTGACTTATGTATAATATTCCGAAAATTCCATACAAAAATAATATAAAAAATCCGTCAAGTAATTTTCGAGTTAAATCGTATCAAACAAAAAAATTAAATTTCTAATTAAAAAAAAAAACTTTGTCAGTTAGTCTCTTATATTTTTTATACAATCGGAACCATGTATTTCATTCAATAAAAACAGTTGGCATTGTTTATGTCCAAATAATTGTATGAACAAAGGTTTTCATGTAAATTGATTCAAATATGTTGTTTTCCGTACCATAGCGGATTTGTTCCCTTACGAGTTCACGCTTGACCTAAATTCTAAACCTCGTAAACATTCGACTGTTCTAACCCGAAATTAATTCAATGTAAAACAAATAATTGAAGTTTCAAGTTTCTGATAAAATAGGTTAATCAAATTATTCCATGACAGTAGAAATAAAAGGAAACTACAAATAATAAATATGATGCTATAATAATTGGGAACTAGGTATTTAACGACATAATGGTCCATTGACTGTGTTTTTTCTTTATTTCTGTAAATAAATAAATGTTTAGTTTGAAGAATTCTCATAAAAAAAGTCTATACTTAACTATATACTACAAAGAAAGCATAAATATTATATCATTTAAGTGAATCGGTAAAAAGGACTTTAATAAAGATATATAAACAGTCAATAAAGATAATGTTTATAAATAGGTTCAACGCGTACTTTCTAATTTGTTACATAATTAATTTACTCATAAATCTTGGGAAAACTTCATAACGCTATTTAAAATTGTATACGCCGGGGATCCAGGCTTCCAGACAGATAAAGTAGAACCTGCAACTAAAAGCGTCTATTTAGTATTCAAAGTTAGTTCAGACTATTCAAATTGAGATACATAGCTTTACAGAAAGGTTGTTACGGCCATAAACTTGTTAATGCCACCAATACAGCTATAATTTGTACTAATAAATAGATTTATAAATATAGAAACTTGTACATTTTACTGATGTAGTTGTAATTTTATTAGGAAATTTATTCAAGTGGCTACTGGAAAAGATGAATTTTATGTTGAATGATTAATATAAAATTATACTTACGTAAGTAGTAACTATTTGGTATCTTTGATTATGCTGCCATATTTAATATATTAACTGTATGCCATTTCTTTTATGATTTGTCATTTTTTAGTGTGTCAAGGCTATTAAAAATATATTTTTTTATCCATGTACCTAACCTTAATTTTTTTATAGCTGCTATACGAATAATATATTATTAAATTACAATGAATGTCGTACGAATAAGAATAGGCAAAAGCTCAATATTTAAGCATTATTACATTTTATTTACTCATTTCTAAAGAGAGTAATTTATGAAATGGAAGCCGAAGCTCTTATAACATTTTGTTCAATATAATTTTAGCATTTAATAAATATTATAATGCCATTATGTCCATTAATAACAAGTCATATTGACATTAGTATATAATTTTATTAGTATTTGCTAATGAAAACGACGTTATTAATTCCATGTGGTTAAATATTCAAAGGATTTGTACACGAAGTACAATATTGGTCTTTGAATTTGAAATTCTATTATTGGATTAAATTATTATTGTGCAAAATCGTATAATCCAATGATAGAGACTAATATCAAAGTTTTCAGACGAAATTATGAAGGTCTATAAATACCTCTACGTCAGATAATGTCAACCTTTGGAATATTTAAAAGCCACTCAAATAATATATGGAAACTAAAATGGGTTCAGTTCAAATCAGTTGCAATCTTAGTTGCAATTATGTCGATCTTCAAGTTTACGTGATCGCTTGATATAAGGCGATTTACCATAATTGGCTTATATTATTGTTGATCTACATACAAAATAAATGCTTTAAATGTATTATAAAGATCAACATCCAATCAACTCTACCTGTAAGTAAAAACCACTCAAGATCAAAACGACGGTAAAGTGAAAGATATAGAGTAATTTAGAAATTCACTTGCCTCATCTACACGATTGAAACTGTAAGGGATTGGAAGACGCAATATTCGTACATTTCGATACCTGTAACGAAAAATCGAGGTAAGAGTATTTCAGGCTTGGCGTTCAGCTCAACCCAGCGATTAGCCGGGACCCTAATAAATCCGGGGGGTCTTCATTAATTTCTCTCCCGTCAAGTTCGTATCTGAAATTGTTGATGTTTTGCGCATGTTTGTTCCGGAATTTATTGAACCAAATCACTCGTGGATACAGGGGTCGTTTGATATTATCTGAAACGGAATCGTGATTATCAAATTGGGACCCATTTGTATAACGATGCTTGCGCTGTGCTCTTGAGGTGGATATTACACGGTTAATGAACGGTTGTTTAGTTGATCCTTGCTCGTTGTTATGTAATAGTATTAGGAGTAAAAATTATCTGTGTGATTAGTAGTTTGTAATAATAGAAGACGTATTATAATGTGAGATAGATTCTTCCTGTATTGAAAATATAATTTAGAAAATGAGTTTCACTGTTATTATTTTGGAAAACACAGTTTTTTAAGATGTTAAAGGTATACTATTATTTGTATCACACATATTGTATTCTTAGAAGTGGACATGAGTTTCAATATTTGTATCTGGCATGCATTAAAGGCAGCTGAACGTTGTCTCTAAAACATCGCTTATTACCTTATTTTTAAATTATATCAAGGATTTCACTTTGTTATGATAAATGCCTTTGAATTTCATGCAGAAATGTGCTAAGAGATTTTTTTATCGAATCATCTTATTTTATAGAAAAATGATTTTTACTTCTGCATCATTGTTTATCAATTATTTAGATAGGGAACATGTTTTTAATTGTAAAATTATATAATTTTCCAATTCTTATTACTCCATGAGATTTTTAGGTATCGAGTGATTTTTTTTTATTTTGCTTAAAGGCAAAGTTGTGTTCTGTACTTAAAGCCAATAAATTTAGGAGCATTTATTTCCTAGAACAATCAATTACTCTTGAATAGGCATTTTTCATACATGATTTACATTATTTGTCATACATTGTTGTAACACAAGTTGTAATATTGTTATTGGCACACGAAAATAGTTGTATTTTGTATTAAACATTTGACAACCACAAAATCAAAGCCAGACGGGACAGTTGAATCAGCAGTCCCATTTATCTGTCAAATATTAACCAATAGCTAGTATCGGCTTGGTATCGGCTAATAAACTGTTCAATGTTCATGCTAAACTATTTATGCTCATACAACATTATTTGTTTGTATTTAAAAACGACGAATGGTAGATTAAAATTAAAATTTTATAATGTTATTATCGCTAATAATTTAAAGTATGTTCGTTCCGTGGTTCGAATTCGTACTCCTTATTCCAATGACTACTTCGTTTCACACCTACATGTTAATCTATACTAATATTATGTATAAAGATGAAGAGTTTGTTTGTTTGTTTAAACGCGCTAATCTCGGGAACTACTGGTCCGATTTGAAAAATTGTTTCGGTGTTAGATAGCCAATTTTATAGGCTACATATTATCATCTCGCTGAGACCAGCAGAAGCGGAGCACTGCGGGTAAAACCGCGGAGCACAGATAGTAAAATATACGATGAAATCTGTACTTAAATAAAAAAAAAAGTTATGTGCATTTATCTATGTGATATTATAAATAAAAAAATGTTTGTTGCTTCTTATACATACATATTAGATACATTACAAGTTTCATATTATTATATTATGTTCAAAACAAATTTTTAATAGGTATGTAAATCGAATATGATAAGACGACTTGCGAATTTAAATACAGCTATTTTAGTTATTAATCCAATCGGGTGTTAAATACCCATGTATTTTCCTTTTCATTAATATTTACCTCTTCAAAGGTAAATATAGTACTCCTCGTACTTCTCGGAAGGGCAAGCGTGTTTTGTACGCGAAAATTATAATGGTTGAATTAAGTTATTTACCCTTTCATAAGACATATTAAGCTCGTCTGTTTCACCTTAGCTTTACGTAATTTTCCTTAGCGATTTTGAAGCTAAAAAGGCAGCTTTAAATATGTATTTACATTTTACACGACCGGCTTTTAAAATATTTTTTTTTTTTTTATTATAATATAAGTTTAATTTAAACTTAATAAATTAATTACATGTAAACTTACACGCGTTCATCCTGTTACCTGCTATTTCATAGTTATCAGTGAGTATTGATCACACAATTGTGTATAGAGACAGATAAATTCTGATAAGATGGTGTCTTACCAATTCTGAAAGAACTCTGACTTTAAAAAAAAAATAATAAAATTATCATCCAAAGATATTTTGGTATATTCTAACAATTAAAAATGTTTATATAAAATATGAGAAAGTTGTGAAAAGGGATGGCTCCATCAGAAATTCCGCAAACATTCTTAGCAATAACAAACGCAATAAAAACTTTGCAAGAAAAATATCCTTGAGGACTTTTAACATTTACCTAGAGAGTTGCAGACAACGGAAAAATAATAGAGAATTGTTTTTATTAATTTAAGATAACCGAGTTGTTTGTGATCGAAATGATTTTAACTTTTTGTTATATTTTCTCGTTGTTTCTAAAAGGTTTGTTGGAATTTTGACTAAGACGTATAGTTAAGGATGTCTTTTATTTAAAAATATAATATTCCATTAAAAATACCTTCTATTTAAATCTCTTGGTGGCGTGGTTAACGATTATTTTGAGTGTAATAAAATAAAATAAAAAACACATCGAAGGTTATTGACTATGTATGTTAATAAATACTTATGATACAGTTTGTCAGAGCTTGGCTTTATGACAGAAAAAATAAATATGTAACATCAGTGCATTTCCATAATAAAAATCCAAAAGAACAAAACTGTTCATGGGAATTGTCCAATCAAGAGAATTTTTCCCCTACAAACGAATCTAAACCAACACCTACAAAAGATTACTACACATGTATTTTTTAAATGGGAACACGCTGCCATTACACGGCGGTTACGACTTGGGTCGGGATCTCACCTAACTTAAGAGAGCCGAATGGGCGGTATATCGAAAACCCATTGACGTAATTTGAGGCGAACCTTCGACATGTCGCTAAGCGCTTCAATCACGCGACCACATCCTCTACAGCC
Source organism: Colias nastes (assembly GCA_907164665.1). Classification (NCBI taxonomy): domain Eukaryota; kingdom Metazoa; phylum Arthropoda; class Insecta; order Lepidoptera; family Pieridae; genus Colias; species Colias nastes. Next base: position 70,067 of record CAJQZM010033231.1, read on the forward strand.
CTATTTGAATTCGAACCATTTTATGTGAACACTAATGTCTTCGCTTTAAAGCCTTTCAAGCGCTGTAGAACACAACTTTATAGCTGTTTTGTTTACTCCCAAATAGGTCGGCTTGATAAATCTATTGTTTAAATTGTATTGTACGGATTTTGTGGCTTAAATACCTACTTGTTATATTGTCTAAATTCAGTTCGAGGTCAATTATTGTTGGTGGAATGATGGATAGAATTTAATACACAAAGTATATTAAAGTGGAAATAAAATATCGAAAAACTTTTTTTCGGTCGCTATAATTGTTTGATGAAAACTAAATTACTGTCGCTGTTTATTTCTTCTTATAGAATACCTATTGCGACAATATTTTTTATATGATCACAAAAAAAACTCGAACTTATAAATAAATCAAGTGACAACACGTTTAACATGATCTCAAATTAAAACAATTCATAAATAAATCAATACGTTTTACAAGTAAGTCTAACTTTACAATTCTCAAGACGATAGAACTCTGACGGATTGAACCAAGTTGCAATAGACCATGCTGTACTTCTGAATCGTAGACATACAAACTTGTAGCATTGTCTAACTTCGGCAACTGTGATCGAAATGCATGAAAATTCTGTTATGACTTAAAATTGGCGAAACGGGAATTTCAACGCCCTCCTTTGGTTACCTCGTTTGAAGAACAATCGACAGTACGATAAAAGTTTTGATGAAGCAGGGTTTAAAAGCAGATTTGTGTTGATTTGCAATCAAAAATAACAATTTAGGAGAAAAGGCTCTTATTCGAGCGGTAAATTATATGATTTAGCGAGCTCTAATCAATTTCTAAATTAGTGAAAAATAAGAATAAGTTAATGAAGTAAATGAAGAATAACTACCAAAGATACAACTAACAAGTTATAATTTACAGAAAAATAACAAGTCCTTTATAAAACATAGTCTCGCTTATAAGCTATTTCATCTCATAAGTATTTTTTTCATATGTAATATATTCAATGTATTATTAGAAAAAGAATAGATGGAATGAGAAAAGTTACAGTAAATAATAATAACCGTTTATTCATACGATATAATCAAATGGGTATAACCTGATCTTCCCTCCTATAACGAGGTAAACCGGCGGCGTGCGGTAAATAATGAAATCGCATTAATGAACAATTTGTCATTACCATCATTTCATGTGTAAGCAAATATTATGACGCGCCGTTCATTTTCTCAAAATGGTTCCTCTTTTATTAATTAATGTTATACAAGCTTGTGGAAGTTATTTGCTGAATTATGAATAAAATGTTTTTGGTTAATTTTTACATACCTCATCATCACTGTATATTTAATCTTTATTAGGTGTAGGTGTATATTACATTAGGTTCTTAGAAAAGTCAAATAACTAGTCGTTGTTTAAAATGCTACTGCTTATATAGAATGAAAAGTGAATTTATTGTTATATAAATAGAATATATTTATTCATATATGTGTTTTAATATGTTGAATACGATTAATAAAATTAAACGATTTTCGGGTAAAAGCTTTTCAGCCAAATAAGCAACTTGAATATGTAATGTCTATTGATTATTTGCTTTTTATAGCAGGCTTAGTTTAGTCAATAAATTACACGTTATCAATCAATCCTCAAAAGTATAATACCTTACCACATAAACGGCCTATATTTTTTTAAGTCATAAAAAGTAAGTGTAAATTTTTAATTAAATGTGTTAAATCTCAAATTATAATATGAAGCAACAACAGCTACTGAGCATTAAACACTCAAAGCTAGTAGTTCGCTTTACAGCGCGATATCAATTTTTATGACGCGAATATTAAATGCTTTTAGCGCAACAGTTACACTCATTTATATGGCCCGGAATTTCGGGATTAAACGTGTAACTTTGTTCGTTGTCAGTTAGTCAGCATTAATTGTGTGAGACCAGACAGCGGATTTAGCTTTTCGATGCCGAAACTCGCTTGAACTATGCAAAAGTATTTGTAAATTTAGTGCATGAAAGGTCAACGACCCCTATCGCGCTTTATGCGGGTTTTGTAAATTATTTTCTAAATATAATATGATGTTTATTTCATGTCCGAATTTTCAAAGAATCTGCCTTTTGAGGTACGGGGCTTAGACTCGTCAGATATGATAAAATCTGAAGTTATAAGACTTCTGAAAGCTTTTCATATTTTTTCTAGGATTTACATTAGCAGAGGCGTTCAATTAGGTGCTTCAATGAAAAAAGATAGTACCTACATTAATTGAGCCCCTGTCGTTGGTATTAGATGGCTTTTGATTCTTGGAAAAAATAGCCCGCTAAATAAGTTTCATATTATGTTAGTTAGCCTGTATTCAATGAATAAAAATATATTATGTAAAGAAGAAATATCGATAAAGATGAATAATTAATCAGAAATGAAAATTTAACAAACATATTTTTTATTAAGGTAGCATTAACGATTTAGATTTTATCCAGTTTTTAATTTTATTGAAAGTGGTGACGGAAATATTGAATGCTATAACGTCACAGGCTACTAAATTTCCCACATCATAAAATCGACATCATCGGCGCTATAAAATGATCATTTATTTTTACGACTTTGATCCCTAGTTTAATAATTATGTTAGTGTTTTTGGTCTGTTGAACGTTTTATTTTCTTTTAGATTTTTATCTATGCTGTAATCAATTTTTATTAACCGTATTTAATTAAGGAATTAAGTTGTTTAACTAATCCGTGATATTGTCACCTCTTTTCCATACCAAGTTACTCTGTAAGTTATAACTTATACCTATGTACCTATAGGTACTAATTAATTCTATGCAAAATGCATTGAACTTTTGAAAGTTTGTTCATTTGTATTTGTTCAAATAATAAAAATATTCATCGAGGCAATGATACTCAAAATCAAAATCACAGAAATTAAATTAATTAAAAGTGAGGTACCGAATAAATCAGTCAAGAGAGATCAAGAAACCTATTAATTTGTTTATTTAGGAAAGACAACACAAACACAATAAGGTCTAAAATAAGGCTCCTTAAATCATCGATGGCTCATAAAGGCCTATGTAAACAGCTGAAAATAGATTTTAGGAGAAAAGGACGATTACAGTTTACTGACATCGTTACAGCTCACGACGGTTTTAACGAGCCCTTAGCTCCTTAGCCGTTAATTAAGGTTATTAATCCGAAGGCACGGCTACCTTGTTTTCCCTAATTGGTAGCAATTTTATTTCAGTCAGCGAAACCCAAGTTTTCATAATAAAATGTAAAATTAAAAAAATAAACGTAATGTAAGATACTTCGTAATTAGATGAGAATTTCTTTACAACTTCTCTTGAATACAGTTTTCTAAGAAATAATGAGGGCATTCATACATAATTAAAACTGAAATTGAAAAAGTAAACAAAGCCGGTTAAACCTTTTATACTTTATTGTATTATGCTAATTTTTATAAATTATTATTTAGAAAAGCTTATGCTTTTCTGTGCCTTACGCTTTAGTTATTTAAGTATCAAATGTCGATCTCCGACTTTATAAAACTAAAATAAACACTGCGAAAATTATTTATCGAAAGGAAAAAGGAGGCGGAAAGAGATCGGA
>CAJQZM010033232.1:0-12526 GCA_907164665.1 Colias nastes
TTTCAATCTCAGTCCTCAAAATAATATTGTAACATATAAGTACATAAATATCGCAGCTATTATATTGAAAAGGAAAATTATCCTTTAGCATAATAATATTATCCTTGTTATTAGCCGCAAATATAAGATAGCGTTGTTTGTATAATGTTCATGTGGTTTGAGCAAGATGTTTTAATTTATTTACTACTAGGTACCTATAAGTTAACTAATTTTCGTCCCGGAAAATGTCAAGGTGAACGTTAGTCTGAAAAAGACATGCGTTTTTTTTCATTTATAAGTAATTTTAATATCTCCTTATTGAAAAAAAATAATACAAAAAATACTTAAAGTTTAAACAACTTAAATATTTTTTGTCAATTTGTTGATTTTTTGTTTTAAATTTAACAACAACGTACCTATTGTAATAAACAAGAATATGCATTCGAAAAGGAAACTTTTCTTCTTGGTTTAACAATTTACAATGAAAAATACAACAATTGGCACGGATCCAAACACTAAGTATCGTTTTCTTTATTACTCTGACCTTGAAAAAATAATTATTGTCAGCTAGTGTTGGCTATAAAAACAGTCCGCTCATAAAGAACGTAGGAACATTGAAAAAAAATTAAACCAAAACTATCTATTTTCAAGTATTTATATGCTTATAAAAAACAAATAATCACCAGCCAATAGGCTTAAAGCTGCGTTTGAAAATGCTGTATGCCCTATGCGCATGCGCACGTCGCGAGTTTTCCACGAATGTGTGACGTCAGTAACCTCGGTCAATGCCTGCTTGTACACATTTTCCTGCTATTAAACTAATGTGAGGCAAATTTTAAGTGCTTTTTTTTCATACTGCTATTAGTCTTTCTGTGTCATGAAATATTAAATAATATTACGAAAATACTGATTAAAGTGCTTATTGACAAAATCAGAGATAGATAGAGCCCAACAGTAGGAAAGTTAAATTTGATAAGAGTCATCAACATTTATTTACTACTTTGATTTCTCTTTACTGCCATTTAGGTACTGTTGACTTGCTTGCTAGCTTGTCGACTAACAAATTGCTAGATGAATGGGATACCTTATAAGATAAATGAGCCCTCAAGTGAATTTTTATATCATGCCTAAACCATATAATAATAATTAATTCAATATGTACTAAAAATGTTTCAATACACGCAGGTGATATTGACGGTACTTTATGCATTTATTGAAAATGCAAGTACATTATTAAAGAAAAATAAATGTAAACCAACTTTAGTTTGAATAACATACATATTCCCATATCATATTATGTCTTTACAACATGTACTGCACACCTGTTTCATTTAACAAAAACATTTACTGTAATTGTTTTAAAAGTTATAATATTATCATAATATTTCAATTATTGTTTGATATTGTAAGGATTATGATGTAATGCTATAGGTACATATACCTTTACTACCATTTTCCAACTCAATTTTCAATAAAATAAAAAACAATATTTTATAGAATAGTTCTCACACTCGCTAGATTCCTTTTTATTGTAAACTAGCTGTGCGGCTTTACCCGCAGTGCTCCTCTCCTGTTCGTCTTAGCGTGATGATATAATATAGCCTATAGCCTTTCTGATAAATGGGCCATATAACACGGAAAGAATTTTTAAAATTGGACCATTAGTTTCTGAGATTAGCATGTTCAAACAAACAAACAAACTCTTCAGCTTTATAATATGTATTAGTGTAGATTATTATATGCGTTATTGAGTCACATTTTAACAAAAATGGAAAATATAATAATATTTATTATTTTTTGAAGTGTGTGTGAATAGTGAAAATGCTTACATCATATCCAATTTTAAGAATAGAATTATTATTGTTCTTAGAATGGAAATAAATAAACCTTATCAGATAAGATATAACAGGATTTCAACAAAACATATGAGATAATAATTTTATCAACTTTTTACTGCTATATAAATACATATTATATTCACATTGTTTTAAACATAACTCAAAATGTGAACACTCTTTATTCCATACAAAAGGAACTAGAATGTTTTGGGTCGTCTTTTTTTTATTCTTTCTATATTCCCTTTAAATAAATATAATATATAATAAAATATCATTGAAAGATTAGTTATTAGTTTTTAAAACTAAGCAATAGTAATTTCAAAGTTTTCGCACAACTTGCCCGTAAGATCCCCGAATGTGTTAAAATCATTATGTTGCCAACATACCTAATGAATAATGGACATATAGAATTAAGATCTTTCGGGACTATACAGCCAATATAGGTCTTAATAATACAAAAGAATATGATAATGCAATAAAGTTTAATTCTTGTTCTGTATAAAAATAATCTTTATTTCGCAACCATACAATGAACAAAATAATGATGGTCCTGTCCTAGATTATATTGTACTTTGTTTGCATAAAAATCCATTATCCAATATGAACTGCTTTAACGGAGCTGTTATCTCAGAATAAAGAATTGACCTAATATTTAAGGTACTTTATTGTATTTTTAGTTAATGGAGATTCAGATATATGACCCCACTTAAGTTAAATAAAGATCTTATCAAAAATTCAACAACATTATCAAATAAGTTGCAGCAATACAAAAAAAATGAACTTTAGCAACTTAATCTAAATTACAGCCTACAGGTATTATTGCGTCATATTATTGCGCGATTATAACCAAACTGCAAAACAATAAACTTATATTAACTTTTATTATTTCGAATTCATTTTAATCAAAATTTTAAAAGTTGAAGAGTTGAGAACGGAAATTCTCCAATGATATTTCTATTTCATAGATATACTTAAATAAATAAATTTTAGTTAGGTAGGTACCTTTATTCTTTTACTGAAATGACAAAAGCAAATTTCAAAATAAAATACTTTCGAACTTACCGTGAGCAGGGATCTCGATGATCGAGCTGATGATATAAATTCATTTGTTGATGATCCTTGGGATGATTGACTATCACTTGAAAAGTCTGAATGGTTAGAATGACTGTCACTCATTTCCAGCTTCATCGTCATAACTTCCTTAATTTCTCGTAAAGTTCTTAGTACAACATCAACACAATTTACGTAATTTATTATCACTGCGTAGTAGCTTTAAGCTCCTAACAATCTAAATGACAGTTCATTGATGACATAAACATCAAAATATTAAAACGCGCTGAAGAAATCACAAACGAACAAGAACACAACAATGATGAGTCATCAATGCAGTTTGTGCGATGAGTCGATGACGTCGTCGTCTCTTTGGGGATGCCCTTCTCCTGAGAATTTCTTATTGGGGCATAACAGAATGACTTAACCGCCCAAGTTTACTATGAATGTTAACACTTTTTTGTAATGCTAGGTATCCAACTTTGGCCCTAACCATTATTTTAAGGGTGATCTCATCGCCTATAAATAGAATTTTAGCGTCATTTTTAACCAATGAGAGGTTCTCTTCTGCATGACGTCACGTTTACTATTCGCGAAAGGCCAAGATATTGATACGAGATAGCTATAGGGTAATCTATGTGTGAGAGAGCAGGACAAGAAGAGGAGTATTAACTTTTCTATATTATTCACAGACATCCAAATATATTATTATGTATTTCACTATTTTAATTAATAATATAAATAATCCTAACTTCTTTTCATTAGGTTTATAAATAATTAACCGTAAAAACACATTTAATATAGGAATCAGTTATTAGTTACAGTGAACGAAACGTCAGCTGTCAAAAACGTCGTAATTATTATCCAAATTTTCCGAATTTCAAAAAATTATATCTTGAAAAGTAATGGTTTCCGCAAGTTGAAACTTTCCAAAATTAATTAACAAACTTAGAACTATAACTAAAAAAAAAATCAACGCTCTAGCGAAACGTAAACGTACTAAAGACGAGCCCAAAAATATGCTCAGGTATTATGTAAACTATAAAGGTGAATTATAATATAACAAATTAATAATAATTTTAATATTGAAATGTTATGTATTATGGGAAGACTAGAATAAAAGAATTTTGTGAAATGGAACTGCACGCAATTATTTTATGCCGAGTTTTATGCCATCTGTCACCACACACCAATGTCAATAGAAGCAATGACCAATCACCAATGTCAAAATATAATTCAAAGTACAAGTAGGTACTTTTAATACGAAAGTTGAAAAAGCATGTTTATGTTGTTTTACACGTATATTTCAATATATTTATAGGCAAAAAATTCATCAATATCTAATAAAGTCATTCGAAAATTATTAATTTACTTTAATATAACATTGAACAATGTATAAATATAGAGCATTCTAAAAAGAAGAGTAATAATTCATTAGGTAGACAATAAAACTAAGGCTATCCTGTACACACTATGTCGTCTGGTAAAAAGTGTAAGCATTGTGGATCGTCTGAAATAGAAGTAGATCCTGCCCGAGGCGATGCAGTATGCACAAACTGCGGTTCTGTGTTGGAAGACAGCATTATTGTCGCCGACATAGAGTTTCAAGAAACAGCACATGGTGGAGCCTCGGTTATTGGACAATTTGTTTCAGCAGATTCTAAAGGAGGAGCATCTGGGTTTGGAAGAGGTAAGTTTTACAAATAATTTCAATTTATGATGGCATTCTCGTCTTCATGTCGCCTTCAGTAATTATTTTGTACAGGAATTTAATTACCTTTAAGTTAATTAAAACAAATCGGTCTAGTACTTTGAAATAAATTTTTGTAATCACTGTTTTGTGTATTATACTGTTTTTAACACTATACTGGAATGCTTTCTCATTATGAGAAAAAAATAATAAATGATACTATACTCCTACATGATGGCCCACAATATATTAAAAAAAATATGAACATATTTTTAAATTATATATTTTACTGTGTAATTTAGATATTTTTTTATATAAATTTTATTTCAGCATACAGTTCAGGCATTGGACAAGAGTCAAGAGAAGTTACAATACGTAAAGCGAGAGATGGGATCACAGCTTTAAGCCAACAGCTACGTCTCAATCCACAGTGCATTGACATAGCTTGTAACTTTTTCAAAATGGCTCTGATGCGGCATTTAACAATTGGAAGACCTGCTGCCCACACTCAGGCAGCTTGTGTGTACATGACCTGTAGAACAGAGGGAACTGCACGTATCCTTTTTTTAAATCAGACAATAAATAGAATTTTTAAAATTTTTATGAATTAATAATTATAGCTTTTAAATGTATACTTATTCCACTGTTATCATGATGTCTTTTTACATTCTGATTGGTATCAATCGTAATAAGTTGATATGTATTTGAAATTATTCATTTTAACTAATATTGCTATTTGATTGTGTATATCAAGTTGAATTTAATAGGCAAATTCTAATTTTAATATGAATGAATGAATTAAGAAGAAATACTTTCATATTGATTGTAATAATTCTTTTGAATTAAGGAACAATCTTTAATAAATCTTTGTTTCTCCTGCAGAAAATCTATATAATATTTAAAATTTTGAATCAAGAGGTAGATTAACAGGACACATCCTATATTATATTACAATAGAAGGCCAATTATCCAAATCCTAAGCTTAATAAAAAAAATTAACTTGTTTTGTTTTATTATAACAAGTTGTTGATATATTTCAACTTTTAAGGGCTTTTGCTAAAATGTGCCTTTAAAATTGTATTTGAAGAACTGTGTTTGTTAATCTTAAAAAAAATTGTTTTATGGGTGACAGTTTGTTTTTCTTCAAATCTGATTATCCGAATAGACCCCGGTCCCAATTAATTCGGACAATCGGCATTTTACTGTATGTATAAAAAATATTTCCATTATGAGTATTATGCTCATGTATGTTATAATACATAGATTGCTTTAAAGCCTTGTGATTAAAAGTCTACAATAATTCTCTTTAACCAACAGTACAGATCTTTTGATAGATATAAGTGACGCACTCCAGATATGCTGTTATCAATTAGGCCGCACTTACTTCAAGTTGTCCAGGGCCTTGTGCATCAACATTCCTCCAACTGGTGAGTAGATAATTTATTTACTATTACCACAGACTAATAATAATATACTACGTATACAATTATACTATACTTAGATACTATTGAAAATATTATTTAACTAGCGTGTCCTTGTGTACCTCACATTTCACACATGGACCAAAGTAGGGTAAAACAATATATTTCTATAACATGTATTATTCTGGTACATAGGCAACAGCGATGCTAAGTATCATCAAAATCCATTCCGTGCCAAATCATTAATATGTCAATGCAAGTTTATAATTTATAGAGACTATTCTGTTTTAAACAAAATTAAACTTAAATATTATCTCCTTGCATGTAACAATCCTTTGAACAAGAGATATTTACTAGTAAAAATTACAATTATTTGGACAGTTGACTATTGCCATTGTTATGACCAATGGAGTTTAGTTAAACTTAATTATTTTTCAGATATTTAAAAATATGTATTTGTTCATTTTAAAAACAGTTCATAAATCTCTAGAGGTATTTTTCCACAAAGGAATGTTAAAAATTAAAACAATCCATAAAGCTACTAATCATTTATTGCAAATAACATTGAGTAATAATAATTAAGATCAATCTAAAATTTATAACATCTAGAGAGCTTTACAACACCCATATCACATTGTTATGGTACTTATACCAATCTCTAATTAACAATATACATTAATTCAATATTTAACAAAATAATTTAATATTAGGGGAATGGTTGAGACTTATGTACTCTATAGAATTTAGTCCATAGTAAGTTTGAATATTACAAGTCCCATGCCCTACACTGAATAGTAGTTTATAGGACGTTTTTTCCTTGATTGTCAGTCATCGTTTGAACTTGCGTTGACCAATGCAGTGTTGACTGTAGGTCCATAGTAGATCAATTCTGGAATTTGACCACCTTGCACACCAGTTCCGTTTGTACTTTCAGAAGAACAATGAAATTGGAATGTCACTGTTCCCATGTAGACCTCACTCAGGCCTTCTTGTCCAAAATAGCTTAGTTCACTGCCGTCAAGCACTGCAGATGCAGTGTATAAACATTCTGGCTCAATCTGTATTGGATGTTCGAAATACACATGGAATGTACTGCTTGAGCCATCAGAGAAGAATTTCGTATTATTCTCAGCCAACACACGCCCCAACCTCTTCAGTTCAATCTTCACGTTATAATCTGCGGCGCCATTTGATGATCCGTAAAGACCAAAGCCGACAACAAATATCCTTTTATCGACACAGAACTGAATTGAGTCACATCGTCCTCTATACCTCCATTGGTTACTTCTATAAGCACAAGACTGAAATCTGTGGCATATCTGGAAAACAACAATTGTGTTAATTTTAACTGAATTTAAAATATTTTAATGTTAGTACAATTTCAACATCTCAATTAAATTATTTACCTGTGACTTAAGTCCTGCTCTAGTTTTAATTGGATATGAAAGTTGTGGTTTACTAGATGCAGTAAAATGTAAGAAAATATCTATAGTTTCTTGTGGCGTCAATATTCCCAATTGTGCTGCACTATTAGCAAACTCTTCTAAAGTCATTGTCGGAAATCTTATTAAATATATGGCACTGCCCAACATGGCTCTTTTGTTTGTTGGAGTCGGTTCAATTTCACGTCTAACGCATTCAGCTTGAGCCCAAGCTAAGGCAGCCTCAAAAAGATTAATTTCTTTACAATTTAGTGTTTCTCTCGCCAATACTGATTCCAGAGTTGATACGTCAATATCAACAAACCCCTCGGAAGTGAGAGCCATTTCAGCCTAAAAATAATTTTCCATTACTTGAGGTTAGACAATTAAAACTGCAATACAATTTGTTTGAATGTTTTATTTTCATCAATTAATATTAATTACAACATCAACACATTCAGCAAATGCTATCACAACATGCAAGTATTACATATAAACAAAATGTATTGCAGTAAATCTATGTACAATTATCATATAAATTTTAAACTCTTAATCTTTGACTAGATAAACACATACAGAATTTCATCAATACTTTGTGCGAATACTTATTTTCTTAAACCTAATTCACAACCAAAAAATAATGAGTATTACAATACACTTAAAAGCTCGTAACCTACTGCTAATTACAGCTGTTAATGTTTTCATTAGATAAATCATTACTGGTACATTCGAGGCTTGAAAGGTTCTGACTGGATTCTGAGAGTTCCATTAATAAGCTACTGTAAGAGGAGGACGATTGCATACCCAATGTCAGGTTTTCAGTGGATTCACATACCTGAGCGTCAATTACTTCCCAACATCGTTGCATTAATTCTGGCTCTTCGAATAATCTAGATTGGCTTAACAGCAAACAGACATTTTTTGCTGTGAGACTAGTTTCTAAATAATTGACACATGCTCTTGCTACATGTGGTACAATGTATTTCTTTGCTACATAAAGCGTTGATAGCACCGTGTCTGCTTCCAACTGAATTTCATCACAGTATAAATACCTGTAAAATTAATTTATTTCTTACTATTTTTTGGACCAATGACAGCTTATTGAGATATGTATTTTTGATGATGATTGATCAATATAAAATATTTAAAAGCTTTTGTTTTATGTCTTTTGAAATTATCTTTTAAAATTTTTTTTTTTACGTACTTGAGTAATGTGAGAAATGCTGATGGTTCTACGTCAGGTACTTCTATTTCTTTTTTACATTCTGCTAAGCCTCCATAGAACATAGCATAAAATACTGAACTGCCAGTAGCCAATACATATTTGTGCGCAGGGATTGCCTGTGTGTGACCTGTAATATGCAAAACATACATAAATTATTATTTTTGAAACACATTACTGTCATTGAGATACATAAAAAAGTGATGGATAAATACATGAACTCTATTACACTGTTTACATTGTTTGTTTGTTGTTTTTATATTGCTAACTAGTCAAATAGCTCAGGTTTATAAAAATGTACCTGGTGGCCCAACAATGAATGTGACATCAGCCATCAACTGGTTGTTAAACATAGCCGCGTTTCTCTCACGAATGGTGGCCTTCGTGGCCTGCCAGTTAGGGTCGAGTGTGGCCGTGCCTGGTGGCGGGGTTTGCAGCACTGTCGGGGAAGGTGTGGAGCTCGTAGATCCACAGGGCGATGACGGCACGCTGTAGCACTGGGACACCTGTGTTCCCGTCTCTCGCTGCGATATTGTGTGAGGCGGAGACAACGACAAACCGCCACCATTGTTAATATTCTCGGCTGGAAAAACATTAGCGTCTCATTAGCCAAGTGAATAATTCAACGCTTTAGCAACGATTTATCTAGAAAACTAATAGTAGACACACATATAATCCTTCTATAACCAGTTTTTAATTCAACTACGTCACATAAATACGAGTCTTAGGTGACCCTCACAATAAATCAATATTTGCAGAGGGAATCTCACCATTCATCCAAGTATTCGTTTGTGCAACTGACAAATTATCTCTGCCCTCACGTAATCTTTTGTCTTGCTTTGAAACGATTCTCGAACATAGATTTGACATTTTTGCTGTCTTTTAACTTAAAATTAAAACATAAACAATGCAAGACGCTAGCACAGAGCAAGTAATATAGGAAGAGACGGCACTCAGTACTTCGATTTCGAGCTCACGCACACATATGCATGTATAACTTAGGTCAAGTCTTATATACCAACCTATGAAAAAATCACGTCAAACATGACCCACATTGCTACCAACATTTAAAAGTTGGCGTTGCTAGAGATGTCTCTTTACGAGTGCTAGTATCGATAAAACTTCATATCGATATCGATAAAATTTTCGATGCTGGGTACAACACTACTTATTCTCATCCTTATTCAAATTAATTATAGGAAATTAAAAATAAAACACCAACAATGTAGATCAATAAGTTTATTATAATATAATATTAATTATATAATAACATTTTTATATATTATTAAAACTCACTATTATCAGCAAAAAATGGATAATTCATTTATATCTTTATTTAGGCATGTAGGACTTAATTCGGCTTAAATATTATGTGAATACAACTAGATTCACATTTTATACTTTTCCTTGAAATATTTTGCGGGATTTTAAAATCTCGTTCTAATTTTCGATACCAATATATCGTTGCCGTTCGGATCGCCATATTGGAATTGTATATGAAGAAGCCGTTGTTTTCTTTGGACATAATAATATCTCCTCTCCAATTGATTCTACAGCCAGAACATGTGTTAGAGAATACATTGTTATGTAATTATTATGTTTTATCTTCCATATAGAACAGTCATTGGGTACAAATTGCAAATAATTAGTCACAAATCACAATTATTATTTACACACAAAGATTTTAACATTGTTTACACATAACACTTTCTTCTTTTTTCACTTTTGGCAGAAATATTACAAATTTGAAGAGCAGGCTTAGTTCAATGTATTTGGGATAATTCAATGTACTGTACATTAAGTATTAACTGAGTAAATAACAAAATCTACGATGAAGAACAAATTTTAACTCTATCCACCAAAACAAACAATAAAATAAAACGCCATTTTGAATCAAATCATCAACACGTTGTCTATGCTTAAGTCTTAACCATTGACAAGAAATCGAAGAAAGAAAGAAATAATTTATTAATGTACTGGCTTTAAAATTAAAATGTAAAAAAATAAGGTTTAAAAAAAAAGAAGAAATAATAAGTAATTAATAATTAAAACTAAAATATTAAATCTAATATTATACGATTACATCGGAGAGGCCAACATTAGAAATATTTTTATTTTTCTAAATGTTGGCAGGCCAGACTTGACCTTAGGTCTTGGAAAAGTACAAAATAATTTGAACTCTATGTCAATTGAATGAAGTTTAAAATTGCTTGATAATGGAAGCCTAACCAAAACGATGTTCTAAGTGTCGACCCACTGGACGCTAGCTTCGACCTAGCTTGGTGTCGGTGACGTTAAGTCGCCATCTTGTATCATTCTCAGTGTGGCCATTGTCCGTATTTTCTTTCCCTACAAGAGATTCCAAAAGTTCGACCACATAAATTATATCGTTTATAACAAAAAATTAAAATAAATATATTTAAAAAAAATATTGTTGATATGCATTCAGGGTTTTTAAGACAATCCAAATTTATTTTTTAAATTCGCATGGCATTAAAGATTAATGACATTGGACTAATCTTAATTGGATCACAGATTTATTCACAGATTTTTAGATTTTATTTAAAAACATTACTTAGCTTAATTTTTTAAAATTACTTTGACGATGGTTAGATAAATATGCACATACAAAATATATTTTAAATATAAGTATGTATACGTATTTGTATATGTAATTATAATATATTATGTAATTATGTACTTAATAAATAAGTCGTGATGTTATCTTTTTTTAATGAACGCGTTGTTCAATATCACCCCTAGGTTAAGGGTTAAACGTCTTATTTGGCAACACTGACATTCTGTCATATTTGAAATCCTGATTCCTGAGCATTTCCTGAGAGTGAGACCTAATTGCCACTTAAGAAAAAGAAGAAGAAGAATGAGACTTGCCATGTGCTATTTTATCTCTGTAGTACAGTCATACATACACACATATACATACTTTCAATTTAATTATATAGATTATAGACTGTGCCTAAACCTTATGTTTCTAGGATGATTTAGTTTTCTAAAATACATAGCTTTTTAAAATTGGTCCAGTAGTTTCAGAGCCTAGGTACTTATTCCATGAGAACAAACAATCAAGTCCGTGACCCCATGCCATTTTTAAAATATATCCTGTACATTTGTGTAGACAAGTTCTTATACTGGGGATTAGGGCAAGATTAATTATTTAAAGAGAAGTTGAATGCGAAATTAAAAGTTTATTTCTGTATGAAATTGTTTTTTGTATTATATGAGGAGGTCTCACGCTTTCAAACATAAAAAGTGGTTACCTTGTACTTGTGGCCGTATCCTCTGCACGCTAGGCCGATGTCGCGGCGCGCGCTGTGTCGGCTCTTGGCAGTTTAGCTCTGAAAACCGGCCGTCCTCGTCGATAAGACTTTCGAAAAAATCCACACTGCTATTCATTGATGACCGAGTGTACAGCGCATACCAGACTATACTGAAATTAAATAAGTTTACGTATAATAATTATCGTAGACTTTCTATGAGGAGGGGTCAGTGTGGCTCTCTATAATGAATCCACGATTAGTCATCGCGCAAATGTAGTGTTTTGTAATCAGTGGAACGCTCAATGCAGACGTGATAGTGATAAGTAGAATAAGCAAATTGTGCGTGCATCTTTTTTTCTCCTTATTGAAGTGAAACTTCTCTAAGCTTCTCGTCCCATCAAAAAATGAAATAAGTAACTAAGTATGTCACTATAGGAATAATTTTGTTGTTCAAACTTTGGTTAGAACCACTTCTAACATTGCTCTTGAAGTTATTTGTGAAAACAGTACAATAGTTTCTGAGTTTATTCGTTACGGACATTTAAAATAAAATAAAAGTCTTTCCTCTTTATAATAATACTAGCGGTCCGCCCCGGCTTCGCCCGTGGTACCTACATGTTTAAACTA
>CAJQZM010033233.1:0-14666 GCA_907164665.1 Colias nastes
AGGATGTTGGATTGAATAAAATCGTAAATCTTAACACTGCCGACCGAAGATGCTATTATTAAGAATGATTCGTAATTATACGTCTCTTAATGTTGGGAAGCTTGTTACGCAAATTACCTCTCGGTGGGAAATTGTTCCCTATAAATGCAAAATTATAGAAATTCCATGAACTCGCAACAATGTTCTCTGTGATAATAGAGTAGCTTGTGCCCTCGACTTTCGCTCTTAATTTATATGTGAAATAGTGAAGAGCGTATATGAACATAAGTTAGATTTGAATGCGTATTTCGCAATATTGTATTTTAGATTATAAATAAAACCGCATGTTCATGGATCATCCAGAATTTTGCGACATAATTTTAATGATTACAGTTCGAGTAAATGCCAATACTCAACTAAAAACCGAGAATTTTTATTCAGGTGGATTTCCATTCTCATAAATATGATACGAGTTTAAATTGAAAAATGGTCTAGGCGACCATTTTGTGTGACTTCTTTCAGTGACTGAAATCACTTGTAATTTATGAAACTTTGTAATATCCGTTATTAAATTTATTTTTTGTGCTTGAATTAAACGTTATAAATGTTTTGTTTTCTGCATATAGTAGGTAATGGAGTAGATATAACAGCCTAAATGTATAAAATTATAGATCACCTTTAGTATAGGTATTAACGTTAACTAAGTACTTTTGCCAAACCATGTGCCCTGGTTATTCTAAGACTTCTAACCTTCTCATTAATACTACAAATAGTTTGATTATATCAGAGAATTTTAAGAACAATAACTTATAACGATATAATTGTCACAACAATGCTATCGTCCACCGTCTACAAACCAAATGCGGTAGTCCACAAATAAAACGGATCAATATCGTAGCATGGTCCTACTTTATGATGCTATAATTCAGGTTATGCTAGAAATACCTGGCACTGGAGTAGGTCACACCACATCAATAAGTCAGAACCGAGTGAAGAGTAGAATTATTACTGGGTTGAGTTTGAAATACAGCGCTAAATTTAATATGGGATAGATTACGTACCTAGGGTGTAAGATAGTGTTTAATAATGTTTGGTTTAGTCGATAAACAATTTTTATTAATATCAAATCAGAATTTAAATGTTAATTACTAAAACTACGGATAGAAGAATTGACTTGAATTGAAATTGTATTCGATTTGACGAAGGGTGAATTTTGTTCTGCTCTTTCTATTTTTATAGCCTAAAGGCACATCACATATTAGTAATTTTATAATAAATCATATCCTAATAGAGCTAACTATAACAATATAACGTATTATATTGATTTATATGCAACCATTATACGCTTATGTCCACACTACATTTGGACACATTTGAACATTGGTTTTCAGTTTGCCTAACTAAGCATACAGTTTAACACCAATAAGTCATTGTAGTGTTAACTCACTACCCATTACAAGTGTATTCACCTGACTATCAGTTTGTTTTGCTTTACCATATTACGTACATTTCAAATGCCCTCTGGGAAATACATAGTGTAATACAACAACCAATAAAACATTGTTCATGTGTTTGTATGTAAATCCCATAACTACGCTTGAGCCCGTCTCCCCCGTGGCTTGTAGTTTCAGATTGGTTTCATGGATACGTGTCACAATATAACAATAAACATTGTTGCTTATACCACTGTTAGCATTAAACAATTTAATGAGATAATGTCATCTTTCAGCATTAGCAATTCATGTAGCAAAACAGATTAGCAATTTTCTTTAGCTGGAGCCCGCGGCTTTATGCGCGTAGTAACTGTGTGTTTAGTATAGGTAGTAGTGTCAATATCTATAATTTACTAATACAGATCGGATCAGCAGATTTTGTGAGAAAAGTAACAAACATCTATACATCAGTATATTCTTACGAGATACGGGTTGATAGATTCAAAAGATCTTTCTTATCATCATCATTCTTACGAGATACGAGTTGATAGATTCAAAAGAGAACCTTGACAGACATGCCGATTTCATCACAATGTTTCCTTGACAAATGAAATAAATCAATAATTTATTATTTAATTGTAGATGCAGATTTACATTATTCAATTGAACTACACATTAAACACTACAGTTGACACCAGCCATACAAGCCGGGTGCACGTGACGTCACCTGTGACGTATTTTCATCTATATCCCGGGAATGTTTTACGACAACGCAACGCTTTTACAAGATTAAAGTCATAAAGCTGTAACGCGCTATGGATCAGCATTCGAGCCACATTCCTTTGCACGATAGCAATCATAACTCATAGCAATATCGTTATAACCTCCTAATTTATTTTCGATTTATGTCACGGGAAAAACATTGCCTTTTAAGGGAAATGCAGTTTTGCTATTTTTACATTTAGTAGATCATTTTAATTAAATTCAAGGTGCATTATTCTTTAATATGTATGAAATTCCGAGATTTAACATCCTTCATAAAGCTTGACTGAATTTCACTGTCCCTTATAAAATTCCGCAATTGATTGCATACTTCTTAATGGTGTACTTTATAATATCAATTCATATCTAGGCCGATCTTTTCAATTCAAATATTTATCTAAAGTATCAAAAGCAGACGTAAAAATTTTATACGTACAACTCATTTACAAACTCACTAATCCCATCGTAATTGTTTTAATTTAAAGGAATAATTAGATTTCGTATGAACAAATCATATCTCGTATACAAAAACGGTTTCAAAATTACACGGCGCAATTTCAAAAATTAATTATGTTTAAGTCGTAACTGTTAGAAACGCTCCTCTTGGTGCCCGCAGGTTAATTAATTTGAATAAAAATTTCCTCTCCATCATGATTTTGTATATTAAATTAACTTTACTACATATTCCCAGTATAAAATGAAACGAAACATATGTTGGTGTTATCTGCTTCATTATAAATAAAGCTTTTCTCGTCGTTAAGTTTACTTTTACAGACAATGTAACGGTTCTTCAGCTCATGATACATTGATCGAAATAATGTTTTAGACAATATTACAATTATTAATTTGATTATTAAAATATTTTTTTAATCTAATTTAATATTTTTTAATTTAAAAAATTTGATTTTTCCTTTTATATCTCATAAAAATGATGTACATTATATTTTAACGCGAACATAAAAAGAAGTTGATGTTTTCAACATTTATGGGCATATCTTTATTTCATTGAATCTTCGTAATGCCTAGGATTGAGCGTATGTTATTGTTAGATTAAGCCTTAGTTTCAGGGGTGACCCAGATAGTTTCCAGCGTATAACGTGACTATATTAGCATAACGAAATTTGCATGAAATCTTATACCAAAAAAGTACACCCACGCATTGTGGTATCCCAAAAGTTCTATTAGGCGTTAAATTCGATCTAAATCAGTTCCTAAATCGTATCCCATTTGTGTTGCTTGAAGGATCGCCTGAGACCCGCACAAATTACTTACACAACAAACTTTAAGTCAAAATCCTATAGCCCGGCTTAATGTTAATTGAATTTCAGATTTACGTCTAACGGAGCTAACTCGGCTCGGATTTCGCGTTGGCATGGACATATTATTTCAATTAATTATATCATTAGCTACCTCACTTAGTCTACGAACTTCGATGGCAATGGAGATCCAGCTTATTTGGGGGTTAAGGAAATGGGTATTAAGAAAATTTTGATTTTAATAAAAAAGCTCCCTAAACTTCTGAAATTCATTTTATGTATCACTAGGTTTCCGCCCGCGGCTTCGCCCGCGCAATCAAAGAAAAATCCGCATAGTTCCCGTTCCCGTGGGATTTCCGGGATTGCGTCATTTTCCCGGGATAAAAAGTAGCCTATGTCCTTTCTCGGGTATCAAAATATCTCCATACCAAATTTCATGAAAATTGTTTCAGTAGTTTAGGCGTGATTGAGTAACAGACAGACAGACAGAGTTACTTTCGCATTTATAATATTAAGTATGGATTTTACATATAGCTAAGATTGAAAAAACGTATAATTAAATATGAAAATAAGGTATTTTAAACTTTTATGACAGTCTTATAACTTGTAGCATTTGTACTCGCTCATCTCTGTTGATAAAACGAAACAATACCTACACTTCTTACCGCAGTTCCATTTTCTCTAGTGTTGATTTTGAGCTCACAATCAAACATCGAAATCGTTGTTTTGTCTAAACTTCATCAAGGAAACAAAACAATAGTTCGGAGAATTTGTAACGCAAGAAACGTTAAATATATTAGTTGCAAGCGATATACATTTGCTCATGTTTAAACGAGCTCCCTCTAATTGAATTCGGTACTAAAATTTATCATGAAAATATGTGGTTTTTAAATTCCCGATATATGAAATATGTAAAGGGTAAAACACTTTATTGGGGATTAGCAGGCTTAATTTTAATTTGAACGCAGTAATTGCTTTTTAAAAGCATGGATTCTAAATATTCATATCGTATATTTATGATGCAGATATAAAAATAGAAGTAGACTAAAAATATATCTACTGATCAATTTCATAATCAATCAATCGTGTGGTAGCAACACAATACAAATATAGTACCTTTTACTGTTTGTATTTATGACAAATGTATAGATGCAGAGACGTAACATCTGCTAATTGCTCTGCATCTGCAAATAATTGTTGATTCGCAACAACAGCTCACGTTGTGCAAAAAGATATAGATTAGGGCTTTTAAAACAATCTTCTACTATATAAAAATAAGTCGGGTTTTCCTTCCTGACGCTATACCTAACTCCAGAATGCACGAACCGATTTCCACGGTTTTGCATTCGTTGGAAAGGTCTCGGGCTCCGTGAGGTTTATAGCAAAGAAAAGGTGTCTCTGGTGGCGTAACGGAGTTCGCCCGGTTTGCTAGTTGTCTCATAAAAAACGAAAGTCTCAATAAAAAATATTGATAAACCCAAAAAAAAATATATGATCGAATATCTTTTACGTTTTAAGAGAAGTGGACTGCAACCAGAATACAAATAATAAAATCAAAGTGAATAAAGACTTCAGGTATTATGCACCGTGATGTCATTGGTAATCGGATTACTCTCAGTGCAGACTCGTGTTCGCTGCGACATCACCTCACTATCCAATAACAGTTGCAGTTACATA
This sequence comes from Colias nastes, assembly GCA_907164665.1. Classification (NCBI taxonomy): domain Eukaryota; kingdom Metazoa; phylum Arthropoda; class Insecta; order Lepidoptera; family Pieridae; genus Colias; species Colias nastes. Next base: position 5,108 of record CAJQZM010033233.1, read on the forward strand.
TTGTACAATGTGCTTTATCTTGTACACATTTGGTACTGACTAAAAAGTTTAGGTGTAAATCAATTACTAGAGCATCATCACTACATAATATAAAACAAAGTCGCTTTCTCTGTCCCTATGTCCCTATGTTCCTTTGTATGCTTAAATCTTTAAAACTACGCAACGGATTTTGATGCGGTTTTTTTTAATAGATAGAGTGATTCAAGAGGAAGGTTTTAGTATATAATTTATTAGGTTTTAGACAAAGCGGGCGAAACCGCGGGCGGTAAGCTAGTAATATTATAAATGCGAAAGTAACTCTGTCTGTCTGTCTGTTACGCTTTCCCGCTTAAACTTCTCAACCGATTTTGATGAAATTTGGCACAGAGAATCTTTAGACCCTGAGAAAGAACATAGGCTACCTTTTATTGCGAAATATGTACCACGAGCGAAGCCAGGGCGGACCGCTAGTATTTTATAATTCTATCTGAACCATATTATTTTTCATTTTATTGGATAAAGACGAAGTTACCCTAACATCTAGTTTGTAAGCACTTTGTTAGAAGGTCAACATCGTAATATATATGTTACTTAAGGTGAGACTCATCTCTTTACGCATTTTGTATAACATTCCCCCGAAATGCTGAATTCCATTCAAGTCGGCGACAAATATATTTGTAAATGCGTGCATACTCGCTTCCTTAATATAAAAAATAACTTTGTTCTTAGCTTATAAATAAATAATGATGATTAAATTGATTTAACTGCTCTTTCTTACGTATAACAAAAAAATAAACACCTGGTTTCTAAAACAAGCAAATACACATACGCGCATTTTTGAGGAAATTTGTAGATTTAATAAGTAGCTGGGTGCATATATTCATTAAAATTATAGGTATATCTTATTCCCAAGTAAAGTATACTATATATGTACTTAGCAACTCGATGGTTCTTTTTTATACCCTAAAGACCACAAACTTCACGGAGCTGGGTATCGATTGAGCAAATTTCCATTGCATATTAACGTCTTTTGTTACATGAAATGTGCAACTTTATGGAAACTTAAGCCACTGAAGGATTTAAAATTTTCTTGGGAACAAACGCCTCAGTTAAAACTGCTTTCAATATTTTCCTGCAAAGCATTTTAACGAAAGTTGGTACTTTTACTTTAAAGAAATAGTATGAAAACTGTAAATTGCATTTAATTGCATTTGCAAATTTAATTGCATTCAGTTAAGTAGATTCAGTTGTAAAAATTGATAGCATTTTAGGAAGTTATACAATTTTGTGTACATATTGAGATTACTTTTGAGTACAGTCGTAGCCTATATTGCGTGCCGTCCAAATACAGGGATTGTTACGTAGTATTGTCACTAATTTCGATTGTATGCGCTTACACGACAGCAGATTGTAATTAGACATTCCAGGTTTCACACGATTAGCAGGCACAGGTATTGCGGAATTGGATTGTCGCTATATGCTCGCTCTACTATGTTATCAGCTGAACTTAGCATGTCATCCTTGGCCGAACTATTGTTGAGTGTTGAATCAATACCTACTTTGCTAACATTTATTAAGATTGAACGATGTTTAACGAACATTGATAGTGTCTGTTTTAGCTAAATATATTGTGTATCGATGAAAAATATAGTTTGAGATTCTCATATTTATTGTCGTTTTAAAGTTCAAATTTTTATAAACTTGCTTTTGTACTGAGTTAATTAGGAATAAAATCTACCTAAAACAATAAACTTAACCAATTTCACACACAATTTTTCCATTCCTACTTCCATTAATCCCAATTAAAGGAATTAACTGCAAACCGAACGGATATCATTCATTTAGTGTGTCATAGCTTTTGTATCTCGGCTATACGCTAAAGGACCTGAGGGCCAAAATATTCAATTGGCGTATCGCAGTTTGGCGGTGAGCCAGGCGCCGCTGCATATTGATGTGCCAACTTTTCCTGCCCGTTCAGCTCATTGATACGAACTTCACCGACCGCCTGCCAAACTGAAACCTTATGCACTGGCCATATGAATTTAATGAGACATCATATGGCTTGTATCAGACCTCATAACAGCGGTGCACATGAACAATATTCTAAGACAGTTCCAACTCGCTCACTTTAAGTTTTCATTCTAGGTTCACTTTCTTTAAAATTCAGCAGCGCGCTCTTACAATTGAAATAAGCTCTGAACAAAAAATAAAACCTTCGTGAAACTCACATATTCACTTTTCCATAATTGGAATACCAATAACCAAAAAACTTTGAAAATAATAAAATGATGGTAACATAAACGAAATTTTTGCCAATCTTCGCACTTCAGAAGTTTCCGCGAATTTATCGTCTGAACGTCGGATTTATCTATTAAATCTTACCGGCTATATTGCTGCAGAAACTTTTAAGTTTTCTCAATATTTGAGGAATTTTCGTGGGTATTAATACTTAGGTCTTCCTGATCCGGATGCGGCTAAAGTTTGTTATATATCTCGTTATAAAGGAGAGAAAACGAGGAACTTTTACCGTTCAACTCGTTTAGGCGGCTCGCGCTTATCACCCCCCTGAGGCCTACCTCTTTTCTTACATACTACTAAAATTCTTGCATCCACTCTTTCCCCTTATTACGCAAAGTATATTTTACCTTTATTATATCAAACTATTCCTGAAATGAAAGTAGGAAGAATAGCGTATAATTTTTTAACCTTAAAGGTACATTGAAGAAGCGGTTTCCTTATCGTACCGTAACACTTACCATAAAACCTAAAATGGCGAGGATACCTTCAACATTTATTCTTGTCTTATCAAAATTCACATATCATTGCAAATAAAAAATATACTTGAAGAAGACATAATATATATAAGAGTCACTATTATATAATACAGTTAGTTAAATATCGTTTATATACAGGGTGACTGGTAATTCGACGTGATCCTTCAAAGGGGTTATACTAGAGGTCATTTGCAACAAATTAAGTCCAGTTAACCAGGGGTCAAAAATGGATGATTATTGAGCTATGACGGATTTTGATATGAAAATTTTCTGCCTTTTTACCAAAAACAATTAATTATGAAAAAACTACTACACTGTTAACATTCAATTGATATTTTTTGAAAGCCGAAGAATGAGCGATCAGTTAAAAAAAAAAAACTTGCCCAAAACTTGCATCACCTCAAAAAGAAAAGGGTCATAGCTCAATAACCATCCATTTTTGACCCCTGGTTAGCTGGACTTAATTTGTTGCAAATGACCTCTAGTATAACCCCTTTGAAGGATCACGTCGAATTACCAGTCACCCTGTATATATATATTTATGTTATCAGTGAAACTTCTTTTGAACCGCTTTCGATACTCATCTATTTCTATTCTCTGTAAAAAAAATACAGAAACATAATTTTCGATACGTGATGCTAATCTTTGAATCCGCCTGACTAAAAATAAACTTATAAGAAGCAAAATTTGTGTAGGTTAAGTAATGCAATAAAATTAATTTAAATAACTAAATTATACCAATTACCTAAGATGGACTTAACTTATAAAGGGATCTTAATGGGTGAATAAATTATGCTCATTTGTGTACTTTTTTAATATCAATGTACTACAAATTGCAGATTTGAAAAAAACAATTTGAATTGAGGCTATATATCATAGCATGCCACATCGCATGTTTGTTTTATGAACAATCAATTATTATATCCTGCCTCAGTTTCGATGGAGCGATAGCGCGACGCTCTTTTGTTCGTTCGGTGTTATTCCATTGTTGAACGATAAAATATCTCCTTACTAATGCATGCGAATGATTGATTGCGTACAATAATGGCCTATTTGCTGACCGCGACTGTATCATCCTTTTGGAATTTGTGTATATCTATCATCATGTGGATTTAACAAACTCATCACGTATATGTCATTCTTCCACTCTAAAAATAAATGACATTTAAACATCATATCATGGAGCACTTTCCTAAAATAAATGACCTTTTAACATCATCCAGGACTTTCCTGAAATTCCTCATATTCGTATACTTACTAAATTCGCAACTATCATGAGCCTTTAGAGTTTGAATTGAGCTTACAAATTACTACATGTTGTAAATTTGCTTTCACACATTAATATGGCAGAAGTGCCGTAATGACTCGCCTATTATATGAATATTCAACACGGCTTATATTGCTAGATGAAGCTTCAAAGGGCTTATCTAAGCGATAAACGCTTTAATTCCTAGAAACGAGGTAATCGAGGCCTAAGTTATCGTTTGTTAAACCGATTCCGCTCTACATTTTGGATAAAATATATTTATCACTTCGATATTTTAAGTTTTTCATTAATTAAATGAATATTGAAGAGGCAATTCTTATTAACAATTTACGTCTCCAAAAAACAAGAGAACTTTTGCATTGTTTCAGAGTTGTTCTTTACAAAATAAAATTTTATGTAAATGACTAAAATCGCTTAAACATAACTTCTTTCCTCCTTGAAATTAGGTATAAATGTTTTGCAAATGACCCAAAGTTAGTAAGATGACATTGTTTCGCACCTGTGTCAGGACGGAAAAATGGAGCCCCTTAATTTCCTTAAATAAAGAACCATTATAAAAGTAACCGCGGCGACAAACCAATAAAGAAAATAGTTTGTAAGAGAGCCGCAAATTACTGAAAGAACTGTAAGGCAGAATTTGGACAAGAAAGGGCGGCTGCGGGGCGATGCGCGTAAACAAGGGTCCTCATTGGTTTTATTTGAAAAGTTTTTATGGTTGCCATCGAGGAGTTTCAAAACAAGGTTTTGATTATATTGCACCACAAAATCAAGACGAAGTAACCGCGATCGTTAATAAAGTTGTTTTATTGGTTGTAACACGTAGCTTGAAATAATTTTATGAACATAATTTCAATATCAGTATCAAGCCAGCTTCCTGCTTTTGTTATCCTTAGTTAGGATTTATATTACTATCTATAAATAAAAATGAATCATCAGAAAGTTTCTACGCGCATAACTTCCCAATAAAGGCACTAATTTCTATTAATCGTTTTTTGTCATGAAGAGTATTGTATGAGAAATAAAATTAACAGAAAAAAATTCCATAGTAAAAAACTACGCAAAAACCATGTAAATATCAACTCAATTAAATCATACTGAAATCGAGCAAAACACTTCGCTTTAGTTTGCCGAGACATCAAAGAATTTTCTTGAAGCCGTCCAAGTAGAGCCTCAATAATACATCGGTGTATTTTTTCTGCCCCAACATTTTATGATTTTTATATAAAGTTGATCGGCAATTATTTCGATAACTTAGTAGTTAAATTAGAAATAATATTCACCCCTTATTTAAATGCTACTCTAAAATTAAAGCGTTTAAAGAATAAGCCTTATAGCTTCCAAAATTTCTCTATCATTAGAATAATAATAATTACTATTATATTAAGAAATCAGTAAGCCTGTGCATAGTACCTATGTATCTACACTGTACAGCCCTTTAAAAAATGACGTAACGAATTGAAAACTTTGTCGTTTTCAGGAACGTTGGTTAACAAATGACATGAACTTAATAAAGAAGAAACAGCCAGGTGCCCAGGTGTAACATTATGGGGGAAAGTTTTAAATATTTAAATTTCTTTACGTCTGAAAAAATTTGGTGCATTCAGTATACAAATTGTTCTTTAATTTTCAATATCATTTTTTTATGAAAAGCTAAGCTCTCCAGCAAATAACAAAATATGTTTCAATTAACAGGACATGTATTTTATTATGTGTTTAATGAAAAAAATATTTTGATCATTTAATACTTAATTAAATAAAGAGAGGATTGATCTATTGTTTCGTGTTGTTGGATTCGTAAAAACCCTAACATAAGGAGTCAAATTTGAAATTTTTCATCGTACCTACAAGTAAATCCAACTTTTTTTTATTATCTTGATATGTAATTAAATTATTCCTTATCAATTCATGAAGAGAATTTGAAATGCGAGAAATAATAATGTTTATGAAAACTCCATAATCCGTTGATTTGAAACGGTTGGATAAACCTTTCATTTTATATTTGGGTAAAGCAAACATTTATACCGCCCAATCTCATCGGATTAGATTTTCTAGATTTAATTTTGAACCAATCTACATTGTATGCTGATTTTTATAATATTTGCTTAAAAAATGATAATCAACACTGTTTTAACGACTTTTCCCGCCAACATGCTTTAGCATGCATGCAATAGTTGCTTGCGTTTGAAAACAATTAAACTTTTTAATATAATTCCTAATTATTTTTACCTTGACATACATATTTACAAAATTGAGGCACATTTAAAAAACACAAAAATGTCGTTAAGGTCGAAGCTTTGATATTTTAATTGTGGGGACAAACCGCTGGGGCTATTTAAAAGGAGAAATGTTTCCTGTTCTTCCCACACTTCGTACTCAACTCCACGGAAAACTTAGTACATTATTAATGGATCGTCTATTGTTAGCAAGCATTATATAATACTTTGCTTCTAATAATCTCAAACAATGGTAAAAATATTTTAAATTAACTGATGACTACACTCTACATTAACGATGTTCATTTTCAAAGTACATTCTGATTAACATCAACTGTGTTAATATTCTCACTTTACTTCATCACTAGATAATATAATAGTGTTTTGTTGCAACATCGAAAATGTTTGATTCATCACTACCTATTCAAATCTTGGCATTTACAAATCGCTTACAAGCAATTTGGACCGGTGGAAGGAATTATCTAAGAAATGTCTGTATTTTATAATTAAATGGCTCACTCCCCTAACAAGCAATTCGGAAACAACAACGCTGGAAGGTATCGCAGGGAAATTCGATTTCAAAATTCTAATTGCGAGAGTTCGTGCCACAACCACATAGAAATATTTCATTCGGCGTTTCGCCAATTTCTGTTTTCAGTTTTTCACTCCATTTCACTATTAAATGACAAATCAAATACGTTTTTCAACCTTTGCGGGTAGTTTAATTAATGTCACCTGAAATAGAGTAATGCGATGAGAAATATATTTTGTAATGGGATCGTGAATATAATTACTCAAACTTTCGTTTCACATATTCCTAAGTATAAAATAGCTCCATCTTATTCAACTAAATTTCTCGGTGTAGCATTGTGAAGCACTTTAAACTTGAATTATGCGTCTGCTATGTACGTAATTGCTATTTCATGTTACATTTTGAAAAGTACCTACCCACCTTTGTACTTGATCTTGAAATAATCTAGATTGTAAATTTAATCTGTAAAATAAGGATCTAATAAAATATGTTTACGTGAAACTATTTCAACATGGTATATGTTAATAAAAATATTGCGAAGGACGAAATAAAATACCACTAAAAGCACTAGTATTTATTTAGAAATGTTAGCAAATGGAGCCGCCGGTATGGAAGTGAAGTTTTTCATAACTTGCGCGAGGTTTAAGCCCGGGTATCGAAGCAGGCAAAAATTGTAATTAAGAAGAGTAAAAATGAATTTTCTTCGTTTTGTTTTGGCTGGAACCTTTTATTAAAAATCATGCCGCTTAAAACTTAATTTTGTGAGCAGTAAATTTTTAAAGTGACACTTTCCTTATTAGATTTTGCGTACGTTGTGATTCCTATACATTTTGAATATTACCCAAGGCCCAAATAAAATGTTGTTTTATTTTTCTTGTGGTATCATATTTTTATATTTGGAACTCGTTTATATTTCTGCGTAACGGTTTATTTTTATTAAGCAGTTTGAAGACAATAATACTAGTATGATACGTAGAGCATCTATTTGAGTTTTGTACATTAGATGAAATAAATTACATAATATGTAGTAGCATTGATGTTCCATCAGCGATACTTTTCAAGGAAATAAACGGTTGCAATTTCTGACAATTGAAGTGGCACACCTATTTTACAGCCAATTTAGATATTTGCTCATCTAATGTAGTTTTCTCAAGAAATTACATTATAGTATTGTTATTTTTATTTTTAAATGATTTTTTTAAGAATATAAAATATCGATCCCACGACGTAATCGTTGATATAATAATCGTTCCATCGATCATAATGTGTTCTCGATGCTAAAATGTTACGGTAGGACACAATAAATCATGTTCTTCTTTTTCTCTATCCTTCACAAAACTGGGGGCATGCATTTTTTATTCTGTATGACTCAAAACAAAAAATGATATTTAAATACATAATTGAATTAAACATATCGAAACAAGCGCAAAATGTACCGTTGAAATCGATATAAAATGAACCCCACGATTTAATATGCAGTAATTAAAGCGAATAATTTATGCGTTGCATTATTAATAAAGTTGAAAATCATAAAACGTTTCAGAAGGAAATGCTTCTCTTAATCTATCCGATCAATATAGCCAGATAACGACGCTCAGTCATTATTGAACTGTAATAAATCTTTGTCATTGTTGCCTACGTTAACAGATCTGCTTCATTGAGATATCTGTGAGCCAGTCTGCGCGTTTCACTTTGTTGTTCCGCCAAAAACGAACGCTCTTATAAAGAAAGATCTTAAGCTCATGAAACAATAAGGCATTACAGGCTCTTTTTGTTTTGCCCGCTATTAAACATTGATAGGTTCACGACCTTAATTCGCGAATCAATTTGTTTTCCAGGTTCTTTTATAACAGTCGAATAAAGAGCCTTCAAATCTTAATTTGATTGCTTTAATTATTTTGTATATATTTCTGGCTAACTTATGTACAGAGATTTCCTTTGACAACAATAATGAGTATTCTGAAAAACAAATCTATAAGAAAATGAGCTAAATTTGAAAAGAATGAGGGCAAAAGAGCAAACGTGATACATCAAGACATATCAAGCAAACATGATATAAGAATATGATACTGAGCTTTCGCCACTGTTATGGAAATTGAGGATTTCGAAGCTCACCAAGAAGAGCCAGAACTATGATATCGGGACTCGACAGTGTAATATTTGCAAAATTTTATATTTAACTAGCGGTCCGCCCCGGCTTCGCCCGTGGTACATATTTACGTTCTCTATATAAGAACCATCCTCGTACTTCAAGGAATATAATAAAAAAAGAATTATCGAAATCGGTCCACCCGTTCACGCGTGATGCCGTGACCAAGGAAAACGGGTTTCATTTTTATATATATAGATAGATAAGATACTTCCAAACATTTCCTGTATTACCAATGCAAAAATACAATACACAAACATTTATATTTTTGAAAATTTAAGACTTAAAACGTGATATCACGTATTAAGGCTTTAATGAATAAATATTATTTTTAATATTATCTAATCCGATCCTTATACTGATCCTCCAAATACTGTGTTAGTGATGTCTAAGAATAGAACGGAAAAAATATTTAGACAAAAATCATAAATGTATAAATTTATAAAGAATAGAAAAAATTCGATCGCGAGGCGGGACTCGAACCCGCATCCTTTCGCGCCATTCCGGGGCGGATGCCTGACCAACTCAGCCACTCGTGACCCGCCAGAGCGATCGAATTTATTCTATTCTTTCAGTTTTATGTGTCTAAGGGACACACCTGAGTTGGTCAGGCATCCGCCCCGGAATGGCGCGAAAGGATGCGGG
>CAJQZM010033235.1:3439-21927 GCA_907164665.1 Colias nastes
GATGTGTGGTGTTGTTTGCCCAGTGTCATGACAAGGAATAGATTGGCACAAATGGAACGTTAGTTTTGTTATTTATAAAATAACTAGCGGCCCGTCCCGGCTTCGCACGGGCATTAAACATTACATTTAGATTTGTTAATTTTAACACATTCATAATAATAATAATAATATGACACATATTCATCCCTTTTTGCGTCGAGCTCCTAAAAAAGAGTAAATAAAAAAAAATATTATTATTATGAATGTGTTAAAATTAACAAATCTAAATGTAATGTTTAATGCCCGTGCGAAGCCGGGACGGGCCGCTAGTTTTATATAAATGGGTTTAGTTCTGAAAAGAACTTTTTAAATCGGTTTAGTTACTTACTAAACGAATTATTATCAAGCGTAAATTCCGCACACGTCCATCACGTAGGGAGCCGACCGCGCGAGTAAGCCGCGCGGCAAGTTTATTTCGTGATCTTAACCCCCCTCCCGTACCCCTGCCCGAGTGACGCCTACAACGCATAGCTAGCCGAATACAGTTTATTTTTTAATTTTTTTTTAACTCGTGATATCTTTTGAATGGATTGTCAGAATCGAATAATTCAAAAAGTAATATAAAGATATTGAAGCAGTCTTAAATAATACATCGTTTATTTTGATAAGGGTTAATACCAAGGTACAAATAAAGAGCTTTTTGTAGCGGTGGTATTTTAATTTCTTTTTTTCAATAAAAAAACGCTTATTGTGACATGACTGTAATAGTTAGAGATATGCTGCCGCTGATTTTTTGTAGATAATGGTGTGTTCTAAAAAAATGTAGTATATCATTTTGTTCTATCATCAATAGTTTTCGCAGCGCACGCGATGTAAGGTAGTTTTTTGATATTTTTTTCACACCTTGGATTACGTTATCGTAATTTTAGTAAGGATGCCTATTTTTTTTGAAAATGAAATATAGCCTATGTCACTCAGAAATGATGTAGCTTTCCAACAGTGAAAGAATTTTTCAAATCTGCCAAGTAGTTTCGGAGCCTATTCAATTCATACAAACAAACAAACAAAAAATCAAACCTTTCCTCTTTATAATATTAGTATAGACTACATAGGTACTATACTATCATAAATATATATTATGCGTTTTGGTTATGCTTGTGCTCTTTACCTCATAGTATACACTACAGTGCCAATGTACTTAATTGCAAAGATACCTACATACACATAGATAAACAATCACATACAATAACATATACAAATGACAAAAAATATTGACGAAACATAGAACATTACAAATAAAGAAATAATAAATGAACAATAATAAGAGCAAAAATAATTGTTACTGTTATTATAGTTTTATAAACCCTCTAAGAATACAACGTTATAGAACTAAGTAATAAATAACGAAACTTATTAAGATATACCATTCGGAATTTATTAAATGAAACGTTGAACAATTCAAATGAGTTATGTAAAATTATAATAGTAAATTTAATACCATAAAAACGGAATTTGATTTGAAAATGGTTCTTGCATCAGCAGTAAATATGTGAACCACTCAATCTATTAGTTGGTGAATGTCTCGTCTCCAGAGATATTATATCGAATAGGCTAGCTAGTTGAGGCGCGCGACTTTGTCCGCAATTTTTTTGGATGCAAATTTTAAATCACTTGATAGATTTTAGTAATATGTAGGTACAAGTTATTTATGATTATAAGGTGTATAAAAGGATGCGAATTCTGCTGATATGAATCATGAAACTGATATCGGCGAGTGGCGACATATTTCCAAAATTAATATGCCTATAACGTAATTTAATCTACATAATATATGTTTACAATAGAACCATCGTTTCATAAGCCATGTTATTATTTTTGGAACGAAAGTATAGTAGCCCAGGTATGAATAACACTCCCTAATCGTACGAAATATTATCCGACTTGTTTTCGAAGTAACACATCATTCAACAAATAGTGAAACTATTGTTGAAAACAAGGGGAAAAACATCGTACATCATGATTAGTTATAGAGCTTTTGGCTTACAAGTTCTGGAAACTACGAAAGGTGTTCCAATCTCTATGTAATAACTTACTAATCTGTTGTAATGTATTGCTTTGCTTTTAGTCATTAAGGTAAATTGTTTTCTAAGCCGCGAACCATGTGTAATCTATACTAATTAGTAATATGTATTATAAAGCTGAAGAGTTTGTTTGTTTGTTTGAATGCGCTAATTCAGGAACTGCTGGTCCGATTTGAAAAATTCTTTCGGTGTTAGATAGCCCATTTATCGAGGAAGGCTATATAATATCATCTCGCTGAGACCAACAGGAGCGGAGCTACGCAGGTGAAACCGCGAAGCGCAGCTACTAGTTTATATAAGAAAGACTATATAACATACTAGCTGTTCCCCGCGGTTTCACCCGCATGGCTCCGCTCCTGTTGGTCTTAGCGTGATGATATATAGCCTATAGCCTTCCTCGATAAATGGGCTATCCAACACCGAAAGAATTTTTCAAATCGGACCAGTAGTTCCCGAGATTAGCGCGTTCAAACAAACAAACAAACAAACAATCAAACAAACAAACTTCAGCTTTATAATATTAGTATAGATTACAAGTTACAACATCAAGAATACATAATAATAATATTTATAAAATATGACTCATTCCATTTCAAATAGGTACTTGTCTTTTATATTATGTATGCGTATTAAATCGAAATGACCTTGCTTAAAACAGTGGGTTAAAAATACTCGAAACTTTAATATACATATTCAAAGATTAACATTTTGATAAGGAATAATTAAAATACATTAGGTTGATTCCAAAATTAACGTTTAACAGATACCTACTTCTCGTACTTTGTAATTAAAGCAAATAATAAATAAATTAAATTATTGTTTATTAAATATAATTATAATGAAAAATTATTAATATAATATTATTAGACAAATTTTGTCTAATAGTTTTGTAGTTTTCCGTCCGCGGCTTCGCCCGCTATGTCATTATACTAAAGCCTTCCTCTATCTATTAAAAAACTGTATCAAAATCTGTTGCTTAGTTTTTAAGATAAGCATACATAGGGATGGACAGACGGCGACAGCGTTTTTGTTTTATAATATGTTGTCTTACAATACAGTTTGCATATTATGTATTCTAAGTATGTAGTGATATAATAGTAGCTTCGATTACGTTATGATTCGAAATCCCTTATTGTTATTGCGCTACAACGAACAAAGGAAATGTTGAAAGTTAAAAATATTCCTATTAGAGACGCTGACTCGTTAGCAATTAATGTTTTCCTTCCAATTACTTGGATTCGCTGAGCACGAGTTTTCCTTTTGTAGTCAGTCGATATTTTGATTATTGTACCTACCTTGATTATGTTCGGATTATTGGATGAAATCGAGTGATTGAATCGTTCATAGCAGTTATTGTGAATGATACTAATGGAATGAAATTCTTGGTATGATTTCTACTCTGTATTTTTTGTATTTTTACCGTTTTATAATCCTTATGACTCTTATGAGTATCGACGATAAAAAATTGGAAAAGTTACAAAACAAAAAATGATTACCGGAAGGATTATATAAATTATGTAGACGAGTGTAGGACGAGACATTTAAAAATGAAAAATTTGCAAAACATACAAAAACAACTCCGAACGCAGCCAGGTCGAGAAGCTAGTTCAAACACAAATATAGAAATGATGAGATTAGTATTGAAAAAGTATAATAAAAACTGTTCAAGTTTTTTATTTGATTTCTTATTCAGATGATTTGGTATGCATATACTTTTCCTGTTAATCTCGGATATATCGGATTAATATATTCGATAAAATATACCTACAGATACAAGTTTAAAATGAAATATATAGTTTGTTTTATTATTTCTAGTTTTGTTTTTACAAAATATTCGTCGGTAGTTAGGTAGGTATTTTTTAATTTTCAAAAGTAAAAATATTCTCTTACGTTACTGTAGGCACACGCTGACTTCACTCTTTAGCTGCTTTCACATAATTATATTTAGTTATATTGTACCTCTTATGTTAATATACAATATTTTGAAATAGATCTAATTTACCACTCTTGCACTTTTGCACTTTTGGTGTCCGATTGAAAACTCGGCGCCATCTTCCTTTTCGACCGACCAAATGCGTGTTCGTGATTGGTCCGTGCGAGCGCTAATTATTGACCAATAAGGTCTTAGCTTCAATGTCAACGTCATTGTCAGCACAAATAAACAAAATGCAGTAATTAATAAAGTTCAATAATAAAAACTAAAAATATAAATCTTATATTATAAAATTAAAATCAACAAATAAAAAGGATGTTATTCATTTTATCACATACCTACATTACTGAAATAAATAAATATCGTATTATTTACTTCTTGCCAGCATTTCTCTGAAGCTTCTAAATCTAATTGCTATACAATAAACATCTGTCTTATCTTCAAAAGCGTATATATTCGAAGTCAAGTGGAATAAATACATAATTTTTTCAGTTTGATTATCATTAAATATTAAGTCTATCTATAACCACACCCCGGACACTCCATACAAAATTATCGTTTTGACAGTCACACTGTAGAGAGTGCAAATGTGTGTGTTAACGCTTTAGGGTTCGCACATTAATTGTGACTAGCGTAAATAAATTCGCGTTTTTCTGATGAAATACATCCGTAAACAGTAGATACCATTCAACAATATCTAACCATTTTCTACGAAAAACGATAATACAAATCCAAAATAATAATGTCAATCTTCGTTGCGTATCGTCCTTACGCAAAAATGTGGGCCATCTATAGCGTGATCGTGCGGGGTGAGGTAAGTGTTTAATTTTGGCGGGAGGCGGAGAGTGTCCGTTCTGTAGCGTTTAGCTACTATTATGTATTCTGTGCTATAACCATAGACGTTTGAAAATTAAGCATTTAAACTAGTAAGCCAATAGTTGGCTCATTCCTTTTTCAACTCGTTACTAAACGAATGAAGATCGCAAAGATTGCAAATAATGTTTCCGTCCATAACAGTAATCTACAATCGAATATTACTTCGTCGTCATATTATTACAGGTGTAGGCAGGTGTACCGTGTATGGTAGGTAATGATTACAATATTTAAAAGATATTTAAATATTATAATATACTTACTCAATATTTAAAAGAAACGTAAGTGCAGCAAGATGGGATAAAAGTCACTTATATCATTATATTTGTTTTTTACTATAGGTAGGGAAATTGTAATATCTATAGGACATACAAAAGTACATAATTTTCCGTGTCCTTATTTCTCCAACTAAGCCTATTGGAAAATCTACCATTACAGTTTTTATTTAGATAAAAACACATAATATTAAAAAACAATATTATTTGAATTTTCTTGATTAATGTACCATGGTATTTCCATAAAAGCATATTACTCAGGATTTCAAAATAAATGATCAAATTTATAATTACGTGGATCTTTCCTTGATTTATTTAAAAATGATTTTATAGTATTAATAATAAATAGAGAATTAGATAGCTGACTACTATAAATGAGTTAACGGACTAACTTGTTTTTTTTTTTAAGTTTTAATAGGAATTTAGCACTTTTAGACAGAGATAAGTAGATTTGAGATCAAGATAATATTTAAGGTAATATAAAACAAGCCTTGATTTATTTTACATTTCGAATGCAGATTTTAGTTTTTAGTTCATAGGAAAAATTGAGTCGATACATATCAAACTCCGGTAAGTCCACTCCCCGCCAAAATTGAGATAACAATGGCGCCAATTTTGAATTGTAAAACTAAACCAGTCTGTACTTTTCAAAGTTAGGTAAGTCAATCGTATCTCTATTAAAATAAGGTTTAAAGTAAATATTTTTTTTCAAACTCCGGTATGTCCGTCGACAGTGGTTTATCAAACTCAGGTAAGTCCATTTCGACCAATCACAGCGCAGTATGGCACTAAAATGGCTGCCATTTCTCTCAATTTGTTGAAGCTAACACGTGTGACCAATGCTTATAAATCGTTTTAATTGATAAATGATGGATGAAAACAGTTTTACTATAGAGGTGGTGGTTCTAGACAAAGCAAGGAAAAAAAACAATACCAAAAGCTAAAACAGACAAGGCTCAGAAAACAGCTAAAAGATAAATGAAACTAGACGCACAGCACACGCACAGTAGTTATTCCCAGCCATGAAGCCCAGGGCCGTACTGAGATTTTTTCAACCGTTTTGATTTAATAATAATAATAATAATAGACGGGCATTTCTCCGCAACTCGACGTCAAGCGCCTATTTTGCGTGAGAGAGGGAGGTGGGGGAAACCAGCTAAAACTGAAACCACCCGAGCTCCTCCATGAAGCCAAGCAGCTTGTGAGGGCTGCCAAAGGCTTCGGGGAGGGACCCAGGAGACCCCAGGTGTCTTGCCCTGTACTCCGCAACCCCCTTACATTCCATGATGACGTGGGCTGCCGTTTCCTCGGTCGCCATGCATGCTCTGCATAGCGGACTGTCTGTGATCCCTAGATTGAAGAGATGTTTGTTAAAGGGGCCGTGCCCTGTGAGGGTCCCTGTTATTACACGTAGTTGCACTCTACGTAGGTTGAGAAGCCGACGTGCAAGCCTCGAGTCAATGTCCGGTAGGGCTTCTCTGGCTTGCTTGCAGTCAGATCTGCTTGACCATTCTGCTCTCTGAGCAGTGCTAGTGAGCTGGGTAATCATCATCCGGGTCCAGCTAGCAGGTAGCGGTATAATGGGAAAAGGTCCCATGACCGGTGTTTCAGATGCCCTTCTGGCTAGTATATCAGCAGCATCGTTTCCACGTGAGTTACTGTGTCCTTTTATCCATTGTAATACTAGGGAATTTCCCAGGTCACATACCTTAGTTAGGGCTAAGTGACACTCAAGGGTCAACCCTGAAGTGATTTCATGGCTTTTGATTGCCATGAGTGCTGCTTTGCTATCCGATAAGATCCGAATCGAATAGTTTGTTACATTTCTTTTAATTATGGCCGAAGCTGCAAGTAGAAGTCCTAGGCATTCAGCCTGAAAGACTGTATTATGGGGTCCCAAGGGGTGCGAGATGTTAATGTTTAGGTCCTCAGAGAAGACCCCAGCACCCGTACCATTTCCAGTCTTGGACCCGTCCGTGAAGATTAGAAGGTCTTCAACGCTGTTGTGTTCTGACGTGTATTCACGTAGCTGTATCTAACCGTTTTGATTTATTGACCCCTCTCTTTGCCCAGCAGTGGGATGATAAAGGTTAATAATAATAATAATTTGTATCTTTTAATTTACATATTTTATTTTTATGTCCAATACTTACAACGCGACGAACTATCTACCCATTTCCACCACCTCAGTACGTCCCAAAACTGAGTTCTATCAAATCCCTGTAAGTCCATTAGAGATTTTTCAAATTCCTGTAAGTCCAAGACGATGCTTTTCAAAACCCGGTAAGTTTTGCTGGTACATATCAAACGCCGGTATGTCCAGATTTAAATCTAATTTTGTGGCATAATCATCAAGTAATACATTTCTTTTTCTTCGTAAAAATAATTCTAATGTATTATATTATATCCGTCATAAATTATAAAGGTCCAAACATATTGTTTTTTTAAAGTTATTAAAAATACCTCGATTCCCACATTTCTGTTAGAATGGACTTACTGGAGTTTGATATGTATCGACTCAATTTATATGCAGATTTTAGTATTTTATCTCATAGGAAAAATAACAGCCTAATATAAACTAGAAGAACGTCATTCTGACATGAATTTTTTTATATTTATTTCGGTATTAATAGATATTTATCTTTTAAGATAGATAAAGATTAAAGATAATGAAAATTTAGATAATGTAACGGTGCAGTTGTTTTCATGTTATAAGTGGTGTTATTGACCTCACATGGTTTTATATAGGAATGATGATGAATTTTTTATATGTGCATGGGTCTTAGACTGAAAAAAGGATTAAAAAAAACTGCATCATAGGATTTTTGATGTGATACTTCTTTAGGCGCGTTGAGAGTAAAATTTCGCGTCTTGGCAATATCGTCACGTCATGGAGTAAGGCGACGATTGTGGTATCTTTGAATCTTGCCAGAAAAGTTTCACTTCTCATACACTCTCTTTTTTAACAATGAATTCTACTATTAGCCAGCTACCGATTATTTATCCACTACCCATTCAGAACATTTGCAGAGGTATTGCCTCGCCAAATACGTTGCCTACTTTTAAGTTTACGGGAGAAATGGATTGACGAAGGGATTAAAGAAATGGAGGGGTGAGGAAAAGGAAAAGGACTCCTTGTATTATAACACTATGTAAAAATACCGCTTATAAAGAACATAGTCTAGAAGTAATGCATATTTGATTATTTGAAAAGTACAGTCTTTATACTACTAGTTTTCTAGTATTATAGATATTATGCCACCATTCTTGTCATAAAAATAGCTGAGAAAATTTTAAACTAATTTTATCAACACGACCTGGTTAAAGCTGGGGCGAGACAGAGATTAGCATTAAGTGATAAGATTTTCGTTTATTTAAAGAAATCTTGTTTCAATATATTATTATCTACAAACACTTTATTTGGAGGTCAACTTTTCACGATTTCGTATCTTAAAGTGTCTGAATATTCAAGCGTTCGAAAGTCGTCTAAATTCTAATACATATTATGTTTTAGTATGAAATATTGATTCTTGTTATATATTTTGGATTTTTTTTAAGAATTTATGTAGTCCCTAGACGATACTGCAGCATGACATGCGTCACGTGGTGTCATGCATGCTCGTTTAGATCGATGATTGACATGCAAACTACGTGCTGGTAGCTGATTGATGGAGATTTCTATTATGTAGGTATCCTGCAAGTTAAGCTGACATGCAGCTTGACCATTTAGATCGGCGCATGTCATGCAAATGGTTAGGTAAGAGTCAAGCACTATACAATATACATAGGCTAGACGCTAACTGTATAGAAATACATATTTGCTATTTAGACACTCATGCAGCATGACAATTCACGTAAACGCATGTCATGCTTGCATTACCGTCTAGAGTCTAGACACCACTTTAGTTCTTTCAAACACCAAAAATATACAACAGGAATTAATAATTATGTAAATCTAAAACTATTTTTAACATATTCCATATTAAAACATGAGATTATAGAGTAGTTGAATAAAATTATATAAATCTTTACAACTTTGACTTACCAATTAATTCACTAGTGGAATATAATAGAAACAAGTCAATAAATACCGGTTACCTACAAAATTTAACAAATTTGAAAATAAATCTCAACTACTTTTTGAAATATATCCTACAGTAAAAAATACGAGTATGCATTATCTTATAAATATATAAACCAGTTGAATAAAATAAAAGCCTATATATGCATTATATAATATGTTACTTTTGAATAGTGTACTTTTCTGTAAGTGTAAAATTTTTCATGTTCGGATCAGGGGCTGTATTTATGACCTCTTATTTCCAGACAGTTTACGTCGTGAATTGAACTGACTATTCAATATTCATATTATACCTAAATTAACCATGGCTGGTTATTGCGAACATAATATGAATTTGCCAGTCAGTTCAATTCACGGCGTAAACTGTATGGAAATAAGAGGTCATAATACGGCCCCAGACTTTCGAAGATTACCCCTACAAATAAAGCTAGAAACTTTACCCTTAAAAAATATATATTCGCGTATTTTAAAAGGTACGTAGTATAGTAATAATTTTCATTACTTTTAGGTGCAATTACATCATAAACGGATTTCATAGCAACACCATTAAACACAAAATCCTCTTCCGCAAATTACAAAGCAGCTTAGTTTTAGTACCAGGGTAGAAGCCTTTAAAAATAATAAAAAGTGAAAAAAAATCGCAGTAGGATGAAACCCATTAGAAAAGGAGGAAAATATGATAAAAATATAAGGAAAAATAAATTACGGTCAATCCGAGTTCGGGAAGTGGGAGGGGGGGAGCTTTTAAGAGAAAAAAATGGTCTCTCTCGATTTCCGACAAAACTACTAAGTCCTACGGAAAAAAGTTCAATGGCAAAGTTGTAGGTAATAAAAAGATCTACAACTTTTGTATTAACAATTTTTTCACATAACCTCAAAATAATAGGTGAAAAATTCAAAAAACCAAGTTTTTGGTTTTTTATTTTTATTTACTTCAAAATTTATTTTTTTTCTACGAAATTTGGTGGAAACTTACTTTATTATGTCCCAAATACACTGTAATTTATTTGATTGAAAATATTTATTTTTTCGCCTTATTTCAACTTAATACCAAAAAATCAACCTAATTTTCAATCGAAAACTCACCCGTCAAAATGTCAGCTTTTTTCAAAATCTTGGGGAGCCTTTTGTTCATTGAAATCTCTACTTTCATATGGTGTAAAAAAAATAAACATTACCATAGTAAATGTTCATTTAGTGGTAATAGACTTTCCACGAATATTGTTTACCTAGTAGGGAATGTGTTATTAACTCTAGAGACTTTAGTAGCTCTGGTGTAGGTACTTCAGCTGCACTCCTGGTACTTTTTCAGTGTTAATCCAACATTATTACTGCGAGGACGGCAATATATTTTAATAGAAATTAACGTTATTATTACATGCTTGATTTAAAAAAAAATTCTAGAAACGTAGTTTGTGATGGGATGGTTTGTAATGGGATCTAGTGTTGTGTGATATAATATTGTACGTATTGTAATTTATAATATACTAGCTTTCCGCCCGCGGCTTCGCCCGCTTTGTCTAAAACCTAATAAATTACATACTAAAACCTTCCTCTTGAATCACTCTATCTATTACAAAAAACCGCATCAAAATCCGTTGCGTAGTTTTAAAGATTTAAGCATACATAGGGATATAGGGACATAGGGACAGCAAAAGCGACTTTGTTTTATACTATGTAGTGATTTGCACAATCAACTACGAGCCGGAATGTTTAGGAATCTACGTAATCTGTACCTACCTAACATCTTTGTAATTCTACATTCTACAAATAAAGAAAATTTGAATTTGAATTTTGAACGGAGTTTAATGAAATCTATATGCATTTAAAATTAAAGTCTTTATTTTTCCTTATTCTGTTATAAGTGATCACGCTCACAAAAAGCGTTTTATTTCTAGACGTGCAAAAAAGAAATCTGCAGAAATGCATATTTTTTGTTAGGATTTTAGTCGTATTCGAGAACCTGAAATCATGGAATATTTTCTAGGTGTTTTGAGATTAATAGCTGCTGTTCCCGAAAACAACGTTTGTTTTTAAAATTTAATTCGTTACGTAGGAAGGTATTTTTTAAGCATACGTTCAGGTATGTATAGTGTAGGTCAAGATCCTACTATGTTTTGGCGTGGTCTATATACCATTAAAAAGGAAGAATATTAAATTGTTAATACTTTTAAATATAAACTTTATTAGATACTGAAGTGGGTTTATAAGTGGCTTAGCGAATCGAGACTAAGCTACGATAAAACGAAAAATGCAGATTGAAATACCGTTTCACGATTTTAATTCCATTATAATAAAAAACCGTAATATATTGAATAGAGAATTAAATGAATTTATATTGTATTTTTAAAACATTAGCTTACATATATTTTGTTTAAACTGCCTTAACTAATTTGCCAAAGACAAAAAAAAAACGAATACTTGCTCAATAAAAATGTTTTTTTATCGGTATTTTATAGGTAGTGAGAGTTTAAGTAGGCACTTTATTGTAGGTTATTTCTTTTGCTTTACATTAGATATGGTGTGGTCAAATTAGTTTGTGTAAATACTGACTAGACGTGTTTGTATAAGAAATACCTAATTCATAAACTACGTTTTGAACAAATAAAACTTCACATAGAGTACGTAATATTATCGCGAACTATAACCATTATAATTGGTAAACTTTTTTAATAATAGACTATGTATACGTACCCTTAAATTAATCTAATAATTTTAACATTTATGAAAGTTTATAAATTGTGTGTTTTTTATACATTTATTTTATTGTTAAAAATAGCTTACCTACCGCCCGCGGCTTCGCCCGCTTTGTCTAAAACCTAATAAATTATATACTAAAACCTTCCTCTTGAATCACTCTATCTATTAAAAAAAACCGCATCAAAATCCGTTGCGTAGTTTTAAAGATTTAAGCATACAAAGGGACATAGGGACAGAGAAAGCGACTTTGTTTTATACTATGTAGTGATTAGGAAATAAAAATTAATCTGTATCGTATAAAGAAGCTATGAACATTTTTAACTCAAAAGTATGCTTTGTATATCAGTGATAATAATTTATTAACATGTTTTCAAAAGTGGTTCTTGTACAAAATATCAATTACTAGCGACCCGCCCCGGCTTCGCACGGGTGCAATGCTGATACTAAATACACTACAGAAAAACTGTGAACGTTGTTATAAAAATATAGCGGCCCGCTCCGGCTTCGCACGGTTATAAAAAAATATATAGCCGGGCGGCCGGCCGGTACCGCCGCAAACGCTACGTCCCGCAATTTTTAAATCTGTAATATCTTCGAAAATATTCACTTAAATCATACGGTGTAAAGGGCCATATAGATCTATATTAAATGAACAATGTATTCAAGGTATTTAATTGGTTAAGGATTAATGCTGTATTGGTTAAAATCGCTTCGAAAATTAGCCATTATTTGTCGTAAAAAGTAAATGACAAATAAAAAGTTATTGTGGGTTATCCATAAGAGATAGACATATACCATCGCGGACTTTTCTGTAGACCTTTTCAATGTGTACAATACTTAGTACATTATTTTGATAAAACTCGTAGGGTTCAGCCTGCGTTTGCAATGTAAGCGGAAAAAATGTAATTATTTACGACATCACATTAGAAACCTCAAAAATAACAGTACTTCTCCACTATTTAATGGATATTATTATACATATAAACCTTCCTCTTGAATCACTCTATCTATTAAAAAAAACCGCATCAAAATCCGTTGCGTAGTTTCAAAGATTTAAGCGTACAAAGGGACATAGGGACATAGGGACAGGGAAAGCGACTTTGTTTTATACTATGTAGTGAAGTTAGAGGGGAGAGTGGACTCGTTAAGTGCCGATAAAAGCATTCGTAAGTAGGTATGTAGAAAAAAATTGAATAAGAATTAAGTTAGTCCGAGGAAAATGAAATTTTGGTATTTTATTATATTTTGCGGGATAAGGTATAAATTTAACTTTCTTGTAATAACAATTAATTGATTAAAATTATTCAAAAAAGGAATGAATTAGAGCATTAATTTTGTAAATATATGATTAATAGTAATTTAGAAGGTAAGTGATGACTAACATGAGATACAGTATTTATCATAATAATATATAATTCAAAAGCGGCAAAAATAATATAAAAACTTATATAAAAACTTATAGATCGCGCTACCTTGAGCTTTATGTTGTCTACGACTTTCTCAGAAAGCACTAAGCAAAATATGTTATGTTAATATTAACAGTATATACTTTACCAAAATATAATTTTAAATATTTTTATTTTTTGTATTTTTTAATGTTATATGGTACCTACTTTAATTGCAATATTTTTATTCATAGAATTGTTTGTAGTAACTTTAGCAGAAATCTATATTTATATATATACTTATACTTATCTATACTAATATTATAAAGCTGAAGAGTTTGTTTGTTTGAATGCGCTAATCTCAAAAACCACGCGTCCTATTTCAAAAATTATTTCACGGTTAAATATTCCATTTATCGAGGAAGGCTATAGGCTCTATACCATCAAGCTAAGACCAATACGAGCGGAGCAATGCGGGCAAAACCGAGGGGCACAGCTAGTTTTATTACAATTACATTTCCGATCAAGTCGTGTGTGAATCACTATTGGAGCACTATCCACAGACTTCCAGATGTCAATAGCTGGGTCCACACCGGACGATCCAGCGATCCCGCGATCCGCGATCCAGGATCGCGGAGCATGGATCGTGGATCTCGATCGTGTTAGGCCGATCCACTTTAAAAACTTGCGATCCCAAATATGCGCTCCAAGCGATCCTAAGGCGATCCGTGATTTAGCCAGTCTAACTCTTGTACAATATGGAGTCACACGTACAACGGCGGCGTCTTGCCGTTGCAGCAGTAACTTTTATTATACTTAAATGTTTGCGCAAAAAATCAAGAAAAAGAAATCGACGGTTTTGGGTGAAACAATTTTACAAAAATCGATTGGCATCTGGGACTCAGCTGTACGCAGAGTTAGTTTCAGATGAAGTTGAACACAATTTTGCAAGAATGAATGCTAATCAATTTGAGATATTCGACTTTCTGAGATGTCCATGGTGAGGTGGATCGCGCGAACCAACACAACCGTCCACACCGCGCGCATCACGCAATTGAGGCACCTTTGAAGCGGGCACAAAAACCGACCGCAAACGGATCGCGCGCGCGCGATCCAAAACGCGTGCATGGATCGCGCGCGGCACGTCCACACCGCCTGCATCTTTGGATCGCGCGCCTGCCGCGCGCGATCGGATCGCGGTGGATCGTCCGGTGTGGACCCAGCTAATGACATTTGAAACAGCAAAAAACATTTTGATATTTTTTGTGAAACTTTTTCTGTTCCCACGATATAAAATTCAGTGCAGTACCTATACAGTCATCGAATTGTAATTAGATATTTGATGGTTATTTACTTCTGTAGTTGTCGATAACTGACCTTTTAACACGCTTTTATTATCATCATCATGATCAGCCCTTACACGTTCCCACTGCTGAGACACGGGCCTCCTATGAGGGTACCTACAGGCCATAATCCACCACGCTGGTATTAACTTAACCTGTATATTTGTATGTAACCGACTCCTATAGGCTTGGTTTTAACCATTTTTAACTCACTGTGAACGGACAGATTTAATTCAATTTTGATGACAATAAATTGATATCATAAGTTCATCTCATTTTTTTGTATATTTTTAACTATATTTTATTGAAAAGAAAGTCATTTTTAATCATCCTATGCGCATACCTACATCAGCAATTTTCCTAACAAAAAGCATTCCATTCCCAAATAATTACGATATTAATAAAGGTCAGCATTCGTACACTGACAGGTCCTTTAGTTAAGGGCTCATCACGTTTTGTCTGTCGTTTATTAATTATTACGCCTCGCTTAATCAATGAAAAAATATAAAGCTGAAAATAGTGTTTGTTTGAACGCGCTAATCTCCGGATCCGGAACTAATGGACTGATTTAAAAATTCACATTACAAGTACATTATGTACTACGGGCGAAGCCAATACGGACGGCTAGATCTATATAAAATGCATCTATAATATAATGCAATCTAATTTCATTCTCGTATGTTGATGACTAGCCGCCTACATAACTGTTTTATGACGCAAATGCCAAATATTAAAAATGTCGTCACTGATAATGAAAAAATTGCTAAACATGAGATTTTTCATATCTCCCTTACTTCAAAGGTAATTTTAATTGGATACGAGATACATTAAACAAGCCACGCATAATAAGTTAATTTAAAATGTTGTTTATTCGAAAATTGTGAATTATACTTTATTTTTATTTAGGGTACTTTTTGAAAGTAATAAGGTAAAAAGTAATTTTTGAAAAGCCATGAAAAGTAAGTACCTAATAAGGTAAAAATAAAATTGAAAATGCGTTCGTATTACCAGTGATAATATAATACTATGTATTACATTTGAGGGGACTTCGTTTTCTTATATACTAGTTTAACGCCCGCGGCTTCGCCCGCTTCGTCTAAAACCTAATGAATTATATACTAAAACCTTCCTCTTGTATCACTCTAGGTATCTATTAAAAAAACCGCATCAAAATCCATTGCGTAGTTTTAAAGATTTAAGCATACAAAGGGACATAGGGACAGAGAAAGCGATGTTTTATACTATGTAGTGATTCACAGACTATTAAAATTTAAGGCCATGCTATTAGATACGATTCTTGAAGTTTACAACAAGAAATACACGTGAACACGTCACATTGTTCAACTGAAATCTAGATACAGAAATAACATACAGATTGAAACATACTTTAACTAAGTTTAGAAAAGTGAAGTTCGATGTAACTTGGATGGATACAAATTATTGTAGGAAGCTCTACACCAAATATTCAAAGTTTAAACTATTTCAAAGTAATTTTAAAACGACTTTTTAATTAAATTACAGTATGTATGTAGTTCTAACAAACGGTTTATTGTAATAAGTACCTATGTAGATCGTATCAGCTTTTTGCGTGGTGAATAAATTTTATTCGAATTAGAAACCATATACCTACCTACTCCTAACTTAACAACAAATTAAAAAGATATAGTTACATACCTAAGTAATTATTTTACATTATAAATACATACTTGGAAATCCTTTAAATTCTAAAGTTTAGAATAACATTGATTCAATAACTAATAAGCCTAAGTTGCACATTGTACCTATTTTACACAAAACTTCACACAACTCTTGAAACTTAAAATTCATCAATTCAAATCTTGTAAGACTGAAAAAAATACAGATAATCCAAAACGGAACGATTGTATTTTTTTTTTCATTTGCCTGCCAGTATTACAAATCCAATTTGAATTTGGAATCGACTCTATTCCATTGATAGTCCACAGAATATTGAAATTCGAATTTCGAAACGTCATCGACAACCAGAAGTCAGTCGCTATTTAGACTTGAGGGAGGGTGAACGTTGCGCGTGTGTGTTTTCGCGGGAATTCGCTCGACAAAACATAACCTCTTCGCGTCATAAAAAAAGACTATAAAGTTTTAATTTAGTGTTCTAGAGTGAAGTTATAACGTGACGTTTTTACAATAAGTGTT
Organism: Colias nastes; assembly: GCA_907164665.1. Taxonomy (NCBI): domain Eukaryota; kingdom Metazoa; phylum Arthropoda; class Insecta; order Lepidoptera; family Pieridae; genus Colias; species Colias nastes. The sequence goes on from CAJQZM010033235.1 coordinate 20,262, forward strand.
TGTGTGGTGGTTTGTTTATCAAGTTTTTTGTTTTGGAGTATTTTAAATATATTTATACCTACTTAAAAGCGGTGGTCGTACCATAAATATGTTATAATTTATAACTAACATAGAGCGTGGAAAATGAAAATTTTCGGTTTTTATATTCAATATTATTTATTATGATTAGTTATTCTAATCAATATGAGCTCAGTCATAATCTATTCTATACTTTGAAGATATTTCACGTATTACGTATGAAAATAAGTACATAACTACAGTTTACCTAGTATAAATTCAATTGGTAATTTATTTTAATCTACCTAACTAGGTATAAATATTAACTAGGTAACTACCTAGTTAATATTTATAAAAACTTCATTGCAATTGTGTTTTTTTATTGTTTATGTACTGGATATACGGGTAAGTAATTTTATAGTACTTTGTAACAATGAGACTGCTATTATATCCATAATTTTGGTATTACTTATTGTAAAAGACGCTAATTTGCGTCTTATCTACATTTTGTGCAACAAGTCGGTCCGCGTTTGATGCTCAGTGAAGACAAAATAATGTATCTAATTTATGTGTTTTTAGAAGTATGCGACATGAAGCGAAATTAATTACCTCCAATCTTATTAAATACCTACCTACCTACTTCAAATATGAAACAATTTTAAACTTCTTGAATGTTTGCTTTAGGAAGGGTAGGTACCATGTAGGTAAGTATTTGTGAATTTAATTGAACAATATTTTTACTCTAAATTCCAACTGGTAAGTACCTACCCCCTGAACAATATACCTAACATTTATGGAAAGTTTTGTAAAACATTTGAGTTTTGACATTTGAAAAAATATAGGTAGATACTTACCTACCTATTTTCTTATTGCTGACCTCTGATATTATACAATTATGATAATTAATTTCCTTACAATTAAAAAATCTGGCAACAACGCACACTTTAAAACTGGAAAAGTCTATTTTAATGTAGGTAAGAATTTTATTGCGTTTTGAAACCATTGTGCACTCCTTATTATATATAATAATCGTAATATACCTAAAATACGAGAATTCTTATCTTAAAAACCTATTCTCAAGTCACGCTATAAGCACATGGATAAATTGATTGTAACAATACGTAACTAATCATATACCATGGTATATAGGTACGCTTACTGTTACCAGGTTTTTATGCTAGATATATTATTATACTTGCTATCTTTCCACCCGCGGCTTTGCCCGCTCTGTCTAAAACCTAATAAGATATATATATATCAGTCGTGCGCTAGACGCGTTCGGAATTGGACGTGATTAGTGCTAGCACTGCAGTAAGGAATAACAATTCGCGCCACGCGCGGCTTTGCCGCTGCATGAACTTTTATAATGAGTTGTAAAACACTCATTGTAAATGAGCTGTTGGCGTTCATCCAAAATGCCATCGATACAATGGACGAGGTTAGCATCATGCAAATCTGCAAAACTAACTTTAACGAGGAGGAAATCAGCAGTGGCAAGGTGCTACTCTTCCAAACGCTAGACAAGATTGCCACGATGCCGTCCCGCCGCAGGAACGGGGGTGAAAAATGCATACAGGACATCATCAGCCTATTGAAGGTGACTGATCCCGATGACGTGCCCGATTTCGTCGCAAAGGAGTTGCATAAACTTCCACCGGTGGGATTCGAC
>CAJQZM010033236.1:0-56559 GCA_907164665.1 Colias nastes
TATGTGTCCGCCGCGTGTGACTGCGATCCTACATGCAACTAGTAAGCGTCAATGTAGTTAGTCGATATTGTCGGTAGTTACAGTTGCTGTGGATCTATCGTTGTGCATTTCAATGTCTAATTGCTTCATTTTATTTTGCAGATATTAATGTGACGGCATGTCTGTTGAACAAATTGGACAAAGAACTTTGTGAATGTGTTTGTGCGGTAATTTTAAGATAAATCATACTTTATTAAAATATGTAGCAGCTTATTTCTTTTGTACATGAACTGTATGTAATTTTTTTCTCTAGACTTAATTTGCTATTGATTGTATTTTGTAAGTAGAAAAATATTTTTAAGGTAACAAAGTATGAATAATACAACTTTAATTAAAATAAATTGTTTTATTTACCTGTAACCACATTATAAATTCACAACCTAACATGGTTATAAAAGATACAACAAAATGATGTATTGCAACAGTAGTATAATAACTGTCTAGGACAAATTAATTTTAGCACTAAAAACCTATAGGAATTCAATCTTATAAACTACTATAAATATGCTATGGTCAAATATAATTTTTACATAAACGATTAATACTTTAATTTCTGTAACTGTGCATATAAATAAAAAAGTAATAAAATTCGAGAAACATGCAACAATTACCTCCAAAATAAATAATATCTATAAGTCTTGGAATGCATCAATTTTCCTTCTTAAAGCTAACTGGTTCCTGTTTTTTCCTTACAAAAAAGTCAAAATAGAAATAAGTTCCGATGACCACAAATAGGGTCCCGACCACATGATATACAGTCAAACTGTTCTTAAAGACTATGGACGAAATTAACAGAGAAACAAATTTCCTCACGGTTAAGATAAATGTTACAGTAACAGACGTTTCCTTAGTTGCTAATTCATGGACGGAATGAGAGCAATAGAACTGAGAAACTAGATTTAAAACTAGGATAAACCAGATGTTTATCGGAAGACTGAGTATAGTGGAATTTAGTTGTGGAAGAATCCCAAGGAACAGAGGCAGTGGAATTGCGTGCGTGTAGAAGAGCATCTGAAAAGAAAAATAGGTAATGTATAATATATGTTTATATGCAAGCAGCAAGCTAGCACAATTTAAATTTTGCTACATAAACTGATTGATTGTTCTAATTCTTTTTCGAAAATAATAGTAACCCAAATGATTCCTAAAAGCAGCTGAATTCAAAAGGGCACAAAAGAATGAGAGTTGTTTGAAACATTTACCTCATAGTAACACAATACTTTTTAAAAGGTTGCTCATATATTATGCAGATGCATATTATTTGTCAGGGGATTTATTTAAATCTTTTTTGCCTTAGCTACTTGCAAATGCATCAGATAACTTAGATTATTAACTATTAGGCTTAAAAATTAAAATCTTATACAATATCACACCTCTTCTGGATATTTTCCATATTTCGCATACAGCATTTCCTGCTGCAGGCCAGTCAGGGCACCAGTAAACAGTGTTACCAGTAATATAATAACACCAATGCACCAGGGTAAAAACTCCCCTTTTTCCTCCACTATAGAAGCACCTCCATACATAGCTGTGGCCACACCAATTGAGATTATTATTGATCCGAGAATGGAGTTAAGTTTTGGCACTCTCTTTTTGATAAACCACGAAACGAACATACTGGCTGGTGATGATGCAGATCTGTAAAATTTATGATTTTAATTTATATTTTACTAGCTTCGCCCGCGCAGTCACAGAAAAACCCGCATAGTTCCCGTTCCCGTGGGATTTTCGGGGATAAAACCTATCCTATTTCCCGCGGTAAAAAGTAGCCTATGTCCTTTCTCGGGTATCAAAATATCTCTATACCAAATTTCATGCAAATTGGTTCAGTAGTTATGGCGTGATTGAGTAACAGACAGACAGACAGAGTTACTTTCGCATTTATAATATTAGTATGGATTGTGAAAAAGCAAACATATTATAATAAAAAACAGATACATACCTAATAAATTTTCATTTTTTACCTTCATTTTAACACTACTGATTGAGGTACAGTAATTTTTATACTTAGTTACTAATGGTTCTATAGCCATACATTTATTATTTATAGGATTTTGCCAGTTTTTATATCGAAACAAACATGCAAGCATTGTATTGAAATGAAAAAGTTTACCTGATAATCATATGCAGTGTAGAAGGCACATGCAAAGCATACACATAGTTGTTTGCTACACTTGTAATAAAAAATAAACTAATGAGCAAAAAATATTGTTTCAACGGTATATTCGGAGTTAACTGAAAAAGCAAAAGGCAAACATACAAACAAAAAAGAAACTCAAAAAGATACATTAAGAAATGTTTGTCAAACTTACCACATTATGTTTAATAGTAAATAGTCCTTGTATAGTTATACAAAGAAATTGTAGGAATGTTACGAGATTTGCACAATTTGGGCTCTTTGCCATCATAATTTCCATTAAAAAAGAACTAGCGCAACACCCAAAGAAAACTTTGGGTATTGTTTTGACTATCATCTTAACTACGTTTGTTGTATTCAATAAATAAATATAGGAGTAATTTTTAGTAATAATTTAAAGACTAGCCTACGATATATAAAGAAAAATAAGAAAATCCATTTTCCCTACTTTGCCACGAATACAGTTTATTGTTTAAACTTTCTTCAATTAAAATTTAATGTCATTATTTGTTTTGAGAAATGAGATTTGCCAATTTGACGTATGTGTCAGCTTGACAGTCAAGCAGTGCTGCCAACTGCTCAAACGTTTGTCCCCTAAACCTATTTTAAAAACCCCGTAATTCAAACCAAAATATCCTTAAATTTTTACAGGAAATGAAAAATTAATACAAATATTCAAAGTTGCTATAGCATTTAATAGATTTTATAGCAACTATGAAATAGTTTTAGGTAAAAGGTTATTTAAAAATATTACATAGGATTTTAAAAACACATTATATTTTTATTGCTTTTTTAAGAGTACATCAATACATAAAATCAACAAATACAAAAAATGTTACACTAATTTTTTTTCCAACCCCGAAAATAAAGAAGTTTCACTTTAAAAATAAAGAAACCCAGTTTCAAATTATATTCCCTAAATTTAGGGGAAAAACCCCCAAGTTGGCAACACTGCAGTCAAGAGTTTGACAGTGTCACACGGGTGTCAGAGTAATTATTGTGATGCCATCGCGTCTATTTATTGCCAAATTTAGGATAAACATTAAAATTTCCTACCTCTCATCGTCTCTGTAATAACATGATTAAGCGTAAAACCGACAAAACAAAAATGCATGTGTATAATATGTAAAAGTTTAAATAAAAAAAATATAGGATCATTTATCAAGCGTTTTGTAACTAAAAACTTTTACTTGTTTAAATGTCGTTTATTTCTTCAGTGACGCCAGTTTTTGCAATGAACGTAAATCAATGATGCTTCAGATTTTTTAATAATATACGACGAAACAAACATAAACATTGATCGAATACTTAATTATAACTTGATTTCCAATAGTAATATGTTGCATTTATTAAAATCTCCAAATATTTCGGGAAACATGATGATGGTTGGGAGTGGTAATTATAAACATATCCTTGCAGCACACACCTACAAGTGTCAAAGAAAAATGTTGCTATTTTTATTAATTTCAAAGCAATACATATTGGAAGGGAAAAATTTAATATGACAGTCGACATCCCACGTTAGCGATTAGTAGTTTGAGTTTACAGTACTACGCGGCGCGGCGCGTTGTTCGCCAAACAGCTTTGTAGATTAGAGACGTGCTACCATTTCGCGCCAAAATGATTTCACTTGTTCGCTTACATCGCAGTGTCATTAAAACATTTTTCGAAATATAATTCATTGAAATTTATATTTTATTTGTGCATCGAAGTTCAACGTTTTATTTTGTGTGTAAAATAACTTAGTGTTGTGCTTTTATTACTCACTTTTACTCGCCTTTTTACACGACTACACGATGCAAACGGTTCTGAATTTTAATTCTATGTTGAGAGTGTATGATTTGGTACATTTACAAAAATGTTGAGAGGATTTCTAGTGGTTTCACTTCTAGTAATTCAATCATTTCCATACGGTAAGTTGATTTTTCCTTTAAATATGAATCTACCTATTTGCTGTACTATACGTAAATGTCAAACTACCCGCACTTTACCACTAGTTAAAAATTTTAACGGATATCCGGCGATTTCGTAAGATAGACATTATTTCTTAATTATAATATGCCTATAATTACAATTTGTGGAATAATAAAATTATGTTAGATAGTTTGAAGGCATTTCGGTCGATAGATAGGTATAATATTTAATTGCCAAAATTTATAACCTCTTTTAGAAACCATGTCGAAACTATGTTACCTTATTTAAATAAGGAAATCATTTAAACACGCATAAATTTTTGCATTTTCTGTTGCGAGAAACAAAACTTGTTACTTTCAAAGCGTAAAATCACTTTCGTAACCAAACCGTCCGCCAAGTTATAAAACAACATGTTTTTGATCGTTTAAAACACACACACATAAAGGATTAAATAGCCTTTGAGGTCAAATAAATGAGTATATAAAAAAACCGGCTTGGTAAGAAAAACAACGGATGGGTACGCCATTTTAAAAATGGAGTTACCTACCGGCTTTTAAAAAAATATTATTTTGAAGGTAGCTAGATAAGAGGTACCTACCCCATATTATTAGAATTCTGATGTGTTCATGTTCATCATTAGATTAAATAATTTATATATGTACCTACCTACTTAGAGTAGCGAACTTTTTATTAACTTATTGTTATCGTCGCCTAACGAAAAAATAATATCTGGTTAAACTAGTATTAGCGCCGAAATTATAAAAAAAATCAGTAAGTACCTAGGCTATACTTAGTGTTAACTATTAACTTATACCTATTATAGGCAGGTTTTATACCATATTATGGTCACAGAATATATAACCATACATTTTCATGTATTCTTGGAATAATATTTAAGATGTTGTAAGTTGTAACTATAAAAAAAATTGTTCGATAATAAAATGCGACGATAATAAAGTCAGTCCCTAGTTATTGTTATTTATGTTGATAACAATGGACACCCTCACAGACAGTGTAATGTAATTGGCACTAAAAGTAATTGCTAGATACATATAAAGAACAAAAACACAAACACCAATCAATTTAATGTATGGAAAAACTTTGCACACGCGGTATACCTACTATTAGGTGAAAAACAATTACATGAAAATTTTAAAACAACAGGTTTTTTCAAGAAAAGAGATATTTTTCACTTTAAATCAATTAGGTATATTTATTTTTAATTAAATCACCATCCATTATCTAAAAAATATTTGTTATCTTCTATCTACCAACAAACTTTTAACATTGACAAAAAATAAAGCTTTCACCAAAAAAAAAAGAAAAAATGAATCACAAAAAAACAAAGTGTCATTTGATTGACATTTCGTCCTTGCCCTGCGAGCAATAAAAAACCACAATATACAGATACATACAGTAAGGAAACTTCATACAAAATGTTCGAAATGGCTCCCCCCCCATCAAGCGTGTTTACGAGGGTATTGAGGGGGATCGATAGTAGCTTGATAGTAGCGGGTGACACATCCACAGATTTTGAATATAGTATGGAAAAAAGTTTAAAGTGATGTCAATTCACATTAAATAAATATCGATTGTTTCAGTTTGTAGCCCTTTCAATAAATATATTTGTAAATACCATATCTGACTACAAGTTAAAAAGAGACTATTTTTTAATTTCTATAGATATGGCAGTATGAGTTTTATATTATGTTGACATATTTTCTATCAAAATGATAGCTACAAATAGTACCTATTAGGAGTCCAGTCTGTTTAAAGATCGCATCTATTTTTTACGCAATCTAGAAGAGCACGAAAATATAAAAAAAGGAAACCTTAAAAAAATCTTGTTTAAATTTATGTGCATAATTACGTAAATATTAGGGAAGAAAAAGATAGATATTATAATTATTGTATTTTTATCGATACGTGGCGTCTCCACTTTGTCAAGCACTAAGCCTGTCAAACTATTTTCTTTTTCTTCCTAAAACAAAAAGGTAGAGGTTCTATGCTCGTATAATAATAATTTTAATTTATTTTTGCATATTTTGTGTTTTTTAATTTAATTTAATTTATCGTTTTAAAAATAATTTAGTAGGTATACCTACATACAAGTATTGTAAATTCTGGTTTAAAATAATTATTGAATATATGTATAATACAAATATCAAGCATTATAAATAATTTAGGTACATTAAATAGCCTTCGGCGTCCATAACAAAACTAGATTTCGAAATATAGCACTGATAAAAACGTATTTACTTTTACAAGCTGTATTAATTCGGATTGTTTCTTCTTGTAAATTCATATTTAGGCTACACCATTTTTGTATTTTAACGGGTTTTAATCTCCAAATTACCACAAAATCAACTGTGAAAAAAAGCAAACAGAAATATACAGGCCGAATTGATAACCTTCTCCTTTATTTTTCAAGTCGGTTAAATATCAAAAAGTAACAGCCCTATAGCTATACGTCATAATTTCATGGGGGGGGCTTAGTTTCCTAACTGTATGTACGTAGTATAGTATATCTGTCAACTGTGAAAAAACGATGTATCTGCACTGTCACGGTCATGGACGAATATCAAAATAGCAACTGTAAACAAACTAATATTATCCCGTTGGCATGCCTTGCTGCGATAGACTGCATGTCTGCTCTCCACGTGAAATAACTTTGCTTTGATGAACGTGGGGTTAAAATATTTTGTCAATTTATTTTAATTTTTAAAGAAATATAAAAAAAAATATATGAAAAATTAGGACAACACACATCCAAAAAAAAAGGATAGGAAAATAATTATCAGCAATTAAGATTTTTTTCAATTCTTAACCTCCCATATAACCCTAGAAGTAAGGTGCTAAATTAAGAACACGAAGTTTAAATACGACACACAGATCCGTAGTAAAATAAAACTGAAAATGTTTGTAGGTATGATTTTATTTTACAAACACAGAACTAATGCGAATTACGATTAAAATAATAATATAGGTAATTGTGCTAAAATCGTTCCTCCAAAGCCTTGGTATAGTTAATTAATTTTTTGCAAACAACTCTACAAGGTTTTTCGTGTTTCCATTCTCTTCTAAAAAAAGTAGTCCTTGGCAAGGAGAATTTTGTTTACAAAAACACCTCGCATTATTTAGTGTTTATTTCAGATAGAATGCAGTGCTTTTACCGTTTTAGCAACGTTCGCTAACCATGTAGAAGCATTGTCTTTGATTTCAAGGCTGTTTACTCAATACATAACTATGGACGCAGATTGTTTGTAATTACAGCTAATCTAATAACTAGTGGAAGCTGTATTAATGACAGACGTCCTATAATTGTTTGCTACTAGTTAAGTCGTGGTTATCCTAAGGTTTCATTCAATCAATAAGACAAAGATAACGTTCTATTAGTCTGCAAGTTATAGGTACACATCACAACTATTTTTGAAGTGAAACTTCTTTATCGGGGGTTGGAAAAAAATTTAGTGTAACATTTTTTCGTTACGCGTGACATTTTTCCGTGACGCGCCATCTTTTTCTTATCTTTGCATATAGTAAATTATTTTTTTTTGATAAATAAGATCATAAAGAAGTTTCACTTCTCACGTGTGTACCTACACTAGTACACGCACACATTTTTTTTATGGGTAGTGGGTACCTAGTTGATAACATGATAAAATCGCAAATCGCTGAGAACAAAAACTTTCACGACAACAAAAACTATATCTCATCTTAAAAAAATTATCGAACATATCAGGGATAACATAGACGTATGTACCCATTAATAGGAGACCTTTTTCTATGTAGTGGAAAACAAGGTAGAATTTTCTCTTACAAAATGGGTTAAAGAACATATTCCACACATTCTGACGCTTTTTACAGTGAGATATGAAATAACAGTTAAATTCTGACTGTTATTCTAGTTTTAAAGACAATAGTCACGGCTTATTTGTAGATCTAAAATTGTTCTGCCAAATATTTTCTAGCGCATAAAAACACTTATTCAGACACAAATAACAATAAGCTTTTAAGCAAAAGTAAACCTTGTGTTAATAGACTTAAACAACATTCAACGTAAGGTGATAAGATTAAAAAACTCATAACATCAATGTACGAAAACAATAAACAGTTCAATTTAGGAACAGCATCGTAGACAGTTACAGATTTAGGGTCGATTCGTGGTTATATGGGGTTGTTTCATATAAATAATTAAAAAATATCTACTTGTATAGAGATAGACTATAATATGAAGGCAAGACACACAGGTTTAAAATGTAGTTGATAATTTCACAAAACATTTTAATACTTATGTACTTACTAAAATCTTGAAATTGTTATGCATTTAAAACCGGTATTTTTACTAAAACAGGTATTATGCTTTAATGAGACTAAATTATGCTATTTTTTTTTAAAAGAATTGAAACCTAAGCTGCTATGCTGACTTCATTTTAAATACATCATGCCTCGTTACGTAAACGCATTTATTTTATTTTTAGTTTAAAATTATTACAATTTTCTCAAGGTTTTGTAATTTGGTGAATGAAAGAGATGAATATAGTTTGCAGTGATTCTCTTCAAATGCTGTGTGATGGACATTGGACACGTCCTTCGAATGTCGATATTTTGCATATTAATCTACTCAGGTAGGTATTTCAAACAAGATCCTTCTAAAATCTATTTTTATGTTATTATTAAAACAGACTCACACTTGTGAATTATCACAAACATAGATAGCAGAAACATATTAAATAACATTTTATTGTAATAATATTTATAAAGAGGAAGGATTTGATTGTTTATTTATATGGAATGGAATAGGCTCGGAAACTCCGGGACCAAAAAAATATTTATCTTTAGAAAGATCATCACCGAGTTACGAAAGCTATATTATAGGCCAATGTCTATTAGTCCGAAGCCGGGGCGCACAGCCAGTTTTAATAAATGTAATAAAGAAGTTTATCACCTTATTTTAGAAACAATCTTAACCCACAGAACTAAATATTAAAACAAAGGCTATTTCCTAACCCAGTAGATCGCAACATGCGTTGCAAGTGTGCCAACAAACGGTCTGACTAACTGTCCCCTGAGAACCTTCACACGAGAAGATGGTAGCCTGCATTAGAATCGTGAAATACTTACTGCAATGTATTAATAAATATGTGTAATTATTTCCACGATTAATCAGATTGTGAATTTTAAAATCTCGGCATTTTAAATTACCGGGGCATTTTATAAAAATTCTCCATTTTACATTTTCAGTGTTTTTTATATTTTGTTAGTAAATTGTACGTATAAACGTATACCTACTACAATTTTTGTCATTATCGAGTTTTGTCAATTTCTAAATTTTTTAAATATGTAAAGCTAATTCCCATAAAAATCAGAACTTGATATTTTTCAGTTAAAGTGCTATAAAATCCTCACCCATAGGGGCTATAGGAGCAAATAAGTCTTCTTACTAAAATCGATATTACCTACTCCAAGGTTCCAACAGTTTCAATTCCTGCTAAAATCAATCAATCGAATCAATGCAGTTTCCTCAAAGATTTCCTATTTCGTAATTGATAAGCGTTTGTTTTCACTTGATCCTTGACATGGCTGAGAGTCACTGTCAATGCTAGTGGAATGTTTTAGTCCTCAGAGGGTACTGGACCACAGTCCAGTACTTACGTCACAACGTAAGTAATTAAATAACTATGATATACCTACGTATGTATGTAGATATGCCTAATAAAGGTAATTTGTTTGAAATGTGACACTAGAACAAATAAAACTACGTTGTGAATTGAGAAACGAACGTTTCTGCCAAAAATGAAATAAACAAAACTCGGCAAGAAGTTTTTATGGACTTCCTCTTCCGGAAGACAAATTCCTTAACTCGAATTTTGTAAAATTACTTGTAAATGTTAAGCAGCAATAACTTTGTGAATGTGAAGTCCCATGTCCCCAAGTGGGATAAGGGGCAGATGCATTATACACCTGTTTCATTGATCGATTTTCTTTAGGGACAAGTGATCAGCCTTCTGTGTCCTACCAGACCAAGACATTTTTTTTCTTCGTCTCCACCGGGAATCGAACCCAAGACCCTCGGTGCTACACTCACGCGTCAACCACTGTACAAATGAGAAATAACTTTGGTCAAGTTTAAAAGGTTTTATAGATTTTGCGCGCGCACTCCCTCTACATGTTATTAATTCTTTCCATGCCCTATTACTTATAGCTGGATATTTATTAATGATTCTCCTTACTAAATTATCTTCTATCCCTTTAAATTCATCGTAAAGATGGTATTTAAATAGTTAATATTGAAAAAAAAAAAAACAAATCTAACCTAAATATTTTAATAATGAACTAAAAGTTTTTTTTACCATTTGAGTAACCCAGTAAACCATAATATTAAACTAGGACCGTATCTTATCTTAAAAGTAATTCTCGTTATCATTGGATTCAATTAAATTTATTTCAACATTGCTCTGTGCACTAGATATAGTTGTATGGAACAGTCACTAATTAAAAATAGTAACAAAAATGTTTATTTGACATTCTTCTTTAAGCTACATTATAAATTTCTAAAATACCACCTAGAAAAGCCTTCTCCCATATTCTATCTTTTTGTATCGAAACCATAATGCGACATGCCTGTGCAAATTGTATGAAATCAGAAATATGAATGAATTTAATTCTCAATACATTCTTCTTCATTACTTAGAATCTCGATTATTGTTTCATTTATATCATTGTGTGTGTCTATCCTGTCCTTTGTGTATGTGTGTGTGTGTGTGTGCGCCTGCGTGTGTTAATGATTCTTGTATTGCAAAACTTCAGTTTTTAATCCATAGAGGAAGACTACAATAAAAGTTGTGATAAAAGTTTACACGACTTAAAACATGTTTGTAAAAATTTGGCAAGGCACTGTAACAACCATGCCAAGGTATGTTTTGTTGCTAAATGTCAATATTTCACCACTTGCATTGAAAAATTACTGTTTTATTTATAGAAAAGCATATATTTCAAAAGTAATTAACTGTTCGTTAATATTTGGTAATTAAGTAGAAGAAATTCAAGAAAGCATTATGCACTATTTATTTCTTTTAGTTAAAATGATTATATAATTTTAATATGCTATAATTTAATTGTCTATTGTATAATATTCTAACGAATAAAATTTTATTTAGCGTTTACATATTCTTGTGATGTAAGATTATTATTCGCGGAATAATATTACGATTAATGAATTAATTATATTATTTAACCAGTAATTTATTTTAACATAACAGGCATAGTAGGTTTTAAGTTTCCAAAGTCGCATAATACTCGCATAAAAAGATGCTCGTCGATGAAAAAATAATTCGATTCCTTAAAGTCAGTTAATCTTAGAGTATATATACTTAATACTATCTATAGAGTGATAACAACCAAGTGGGAACAGTAGGCACAGGTGGGAACAGCACGACGTTCCCGCCGCGAGCGCTCGTAGTCGTGGTTGAGTGCTGTCGAAGTGCGTTGCTCTGGATTTTTTTTCATATTTACGAATAAAAATGGTGAAATGTGCAGTTCTATCTTGCAAAAACGATACTAGAAAATGCACAAAATTGAAATCCAGTATCACATTTCATCAGTAAGTCGATTGTTATACTTATTTTTATGAAAATAAATCTAGCATCGCGGGGGTGGAGGGGATGTGGAAGGCGGACACGCGCAGGCTCGCTTGCGCGCCTCACTGCCGCCACGTGATCGTAGTGATGTGACCTGACCAACGCTGTACTCGATATAAAGTTTACTAGAAGAACTATATTTTAACAAATTATTTATTTAACTTTAAAATTAAAACTCTTTTAAAAATGTATTATAAATAAATTTGTGGTGTGTTTTGTATGATACACTTTATAATATTATGAATGCGAATTTATTATAGTGTAAATGTAAAGTATGTAATGTTACGATATATTTTCTGAACCGCTAAATTGATTTTGAAGATTTTGATAGTAGAATGGATAAAATTAAATAAAAAAATTATTAATATTTATTATATTATCATTTTAAATTATTAATTATTTCTTATTGTTATTTAACATTTTTAAAACATTATTTTTATTGTTTGATTTATTATTAAAGAAATAGCACTAAACCCGATCTTTTATTTTATTAACTTTATTATTTAAAAAGTACTCACGTTTTTCTGATATTCCAATTAAACATATGTTTTTAAAGTACTTATAATTAATACAAGAAATATTCAAATGGAATAAACAAACTTTATTCAGTTGGTAAACAAATTTAAAATTACATATTTATACTTTATTCATATATTTTTCCTTTAATAACTTATTGAACATAAAATTTACTTATGATACATATTTATTTACATAACTTATCGATAGTTCAACACGCAATTGATACCTACCCATCCCTATTTGTCACACACACATCTATATAGTATCTATAGCTCATCTGTCTACGATGCGCACTAAGCAATTTGTGCAATACACGCGCTCTATACTATTGTAATATATACTCTAAGCAGTTAATAGAAATGATGTCAATAAAAATCATAGACAATTTTTACACTATAGATAAAAATAATTATTTATCTATGTTTTATGGTATGGCTGATATAATCTGTGTTATTTTTAGCACGGTATATCTTACGTTGGTCGCATTGTTCTCATAGCTGTTCACTGCTTGAATAATATTAATTATTTATTGTTTGGTTTTAAGGTTGCTGCTAAATATTTCATGATTTGGCGTGAATAGTTTCTTTAAGTAGATGTTAGGGTTGTGTTAGTTTTATTTTTAAACGCAGAGAACAGGGCTGTAAGGTTCTGGCTACCAGAAAATAAATCAAAACCGAACAAAATTTAAATTGGACCGCATGGGAGACACCAGGCTGCAAATAAACAAAACTCAGTAGAAAAATAAATAACTTCGAATTGAGGACCTCCTCCTTGTTTGAAGTCGGATGAAAACAGGGTAATGGTCGGCCATTTTGAGTCAATGTCTTGTGAGTAACTTTTGCACGTGCAGGTGGGGCACGTTGACATCTGTATGCACATCATCATGCCACTATATTGTGTTATTTATATTCTAATGTAATACTGAAGAGCATAGTAAGAATGCTCATTATGATAATTATTGGGTTAAGTCTATACTTTATATGGAAAATAAAAAAAAAAAACAGAGTAGTTTTAGTAGACATTATAAAGTTTTGGACAAATTTATTCAGAACTTGCTTCCTGCCCGCGGCTTCGCCCGCGCCCCGCTTTGTCAAATAGTATCTAACACGAAAACAACTCTTATCTTTAAAAAAAACATCAAGATCCGTTGCGTTTTTCAAATATCTAAGGGAAGGATAGGGATAGAAAGACAACAGGAAGCGACTATGTTTTGTACCGTTAAAATCAGTGTAGCTGTTTCGGAGACAAGGCGTATGAAAAAGACATCCTAAAAATCTACAAATTCAAGTGCAGGTAAATATAAATTAAATGAGCATTTATTAATACATTGTTGTATTTCATCATGCAGTGACACATAACTAAATCGTAGATATTGTTCGGAATCTTTATAAAAACAAAGAATATTACCGATTACGTTAATTAAATGAACATTATTTTAATTACTATCTAACGACCATAAAACCTCTTTCATGGTAGGACTCATTATCAATATCGTATGTTTATCCACGTGATTATATTACGCATTTAATTAAAAATAGACTCAAATGTGTGTTTGTTTATTTGTGATTCATAGATATAAAGAAAATGTAAATAATCAAACACAAAATGTTTAAGACCGAAGCTTGGGTTTTCAACACATAATTATTTATTGAGAAAAACACGTTTTTGTGTCGAAATTCACATAGATGATGTTGTTATTTGTCTTCATTTTGTAGAAAAAGCAAAAGGTACCTAGGTTTTGTATCAATTCGTAACGAATGAATTTAAGACCAACTATCCTCACTTATTCCATAATTTTAGTAAATATAGTAATCAGTACGAAAATTTTATTGAATTTCAGTGATTTGTTATCAACAACCACGTGTTGATGAATATTGTAATTAGTAACAAATACGAAGAAACAATACAGAGTAGGTAAATCGTGATTTCGGTTAATTAAAAAGTATTTAACGACTGTCGTGTATGGAAATACAATATAGTAGTACTTACAGTACTTAAAGGAATTAAAACATTATATTATCTATGTAGACGTAGCTTCAGCCCGCGGCATCACTCGATAATCTTCATAGACAATAATCGAACTGGATAATAAAATTTATTTCTTCAGTCTACCTATGATATACCGCTATAATGGTTGTAGGCCAATCAGACAGATTAGGTTACTTTTTCATCTATATAACTCAAAGGTCTGACATAGTGATCTATCTACGCACAGCCCAAACAACTGGACGGATCGGGTTAAAATTTGGCATGCAGATAGATTTTAGGACGTAGGCATCCGCTAAGAAAGGATTTTCATCAATTCTACCCCTTAGGGGATAAAATAGGGGATGAAAGTTTGTACCATGAAAATTTTTCTTTTCCACGCAGGCGAAGCTGCGGGCAACAGCTAGTTTATAATATAAGTATGAAAGATAAAGTATTAATTACTGAGGTGTATACATGTGGGTGTTACGTTCGCTTTCCGCAGTTGCGGAATCCGATCTATAAATAGTACCCGCATATACTTGCAATGTTTTACAAGTAATTAAGTGTAGTTCTTGTATTGCAAGTAAAAACTGGTCGCGGCTGTGCAGAGAAATTTTTAACTTGTATTAATTAGCAAACTGCTTGTAATGTAAGTACCTAGATATATGTCTGGTAAGTTATGATGATGGTTTGTAGTTTTGGATGAAAATTATGATTTGTATTTATATCTTAAATACTACTTAATTGTAAAAGATTAATCCCTACTTAAATAAAAAATTTCAGAGATTATTAAAATAATGCTTTATCCCACTATTGGTCGGGTGAAATCCCAGGCAAAGGTAGGTTCTGCAAATTGTATACTATCAAAAGTACGGTATGGAATCAATCAAATGATTAATAGGTCGGATAGAATTAAGGCGTGAGAACATTTCATATACTATTAAGTTTATTACAGAAATACGAGGAAAATAGACCGTTATTATCGGAAAAATACAATTGCTTGATCACGATATGCCTAAATAATATATTGAGTCGTGTTTTTTTTTTTTATTGTTATCACTATCGTTTTAATATTTAAAGTGACATTACACGCATAAGGACGCCATGTTTTATGTCTTTGTCATTGATTTAAATTATTAATGACTTTAGTTAGTTACTAACCACAAATTTATGAACACTGAAGCAGAAAATCATATTTGTTTATAATAAAAATATTCAGACAGTTAATATTGCATAAAAATTCCAGATATTATAAATGTTTTTAATTAACCTTTTCAAGGTATCTATTTTCTTAATTTTATTTTTCGTTCTTTAACCAATAAATCTATTCTTTAAAAATGAATTAATTATTCTGAATCATCTGCAACGTCTGTGAAGAAATGCATCCATTAATATAGGTATCAACCTTATGCACAAATTTTATTAAATTATGCTAAAAGACAAGTAAATTCATTAATTCA
Organism: Colias nastes; assembly: GCA_907164665.1. Taxonomy (NCBI): domain Eukaryota; kingdom Metazoa; phylum Arthropoda; class Insecta; order Lepidoptera; family Pieridae; genus Colias; species Colias nastes. The sequence goes on from CAJQZM010033236.1 coordinate 15,678, forward strand.
ACCTTCACGGTTGCACATAATGACACGAATGGCATCCTGGCACATAATAAAACTATTGTGATTAGAAATAAAACAATATTTCGAGAATATTCGAGCGTAGAACGTCTTGATATTTAAATATTCGTTCATAATATTCCCGCCATATCGAATTCACATTTCCTTATTTACTATCAGTTAACGACGCATACATGCAAAGATAATGGCATAACTCGTTTAAAGAATGCGTTAAATAACGATTAAAAACAGGTCCGGTTATTTTTGTATATGTATATTACGGATGGTTAACTGACAAAAAAAATTAGAAACTTATAAACTTTAATTATAAAATCTTGATTTTTTTTCAGGCATGAGCGATTTCCTATCTGTGACACATTTTCATAGTTTTGAGTTACAGATGTATTTTAATCAGAATTGAAATGCGTATGGGTGTTTTGAAACATGTTCTTTTTTAATATTTCTTAACAAAAAAAATATCATATTAAAATATCAACAATTTCTCCTGTGCGAGCTTGCCCAATTCGTGCCTGAGCACGCATTTGGCCCGACTTCCATATTAAAAATAAATAATTATATTTTTTTGGTTTGTTTGGTGATGATTTAATAAATTATGCAATCTATAAATTATTATTATTCGGAGATAGATAACCTATCATAATACCTATTATGAATTGTCGTCAAAACTTATAGGTTGTTAAAGTAAATATCAGTTTCTTATAATTTAAAAAATAGAACTAATAAAAGCGTTATTTTTACAATGTATTCCATTTATTTATAAATAATGTACGGTTAATGAGGTTGTTGGTCTAGATTTTTCGAAATAACAAATCCATAGAATCGTTTAAATCCGTTATCAAATGTGTAGGTAGATGTTGATGTTATTTTGATACGTGAAATTGTTGTGTATAAATTGCGCTTTTTATTATCACTACATAGTATAAAGCAAAGTCGCTATTTCCGTCCCTATGTCCCTTTGTATGCTTAAATCTTTAAAACTAATACGCAACGGATTTTGATGCGGGTTTTTTTGATAGAGTGATTCAAGAGGAAGGAGGATTATATACTAAAGTATATAATTTATTAGGTTTTATACAAAGCGGGCGAAGCCGCGGGCGGTAAGCTAGTTTAATTATAAAAAAAAACATTTCTAATACCGCCCAGCGTTTTTTAAAGTATGTAATTGTTTTTGATATACATAATTATATGCACCTTTTCTGATAGAAAATACATAGATAGATAGTAGATATGTTTTTACGATTAAGTACTTACGTTTTTTGAGAATCTATTAATAAGAAGTCTTTCTAGGTAGGTATTATATTTAAAATATTTTTAATTGTATATACGTTTGCGTCAACAAAGAAGATATTTTTCGCGATATGTTGTTTAGCATTTTAACTGCTTTTAAACAGCAATAAATAATGCAATAAAATAAAACGTGCTAAAGAATTTGTAACGTTTCTAGAAATTGAATATCTCTATATAAGAAAATAAATGTTAAATGCCACACGTGACTATACAAATAAAAATAAAATCAAAGTGCATATTACATATTATTTATTTGTTTAAATGTTTGTCTGTTCTAGTTAGTTTCTGATACCATTGTCCAATTTTTACGGGACGTATTGGCAAAGCAAATAGCCAATAAAAGAATAATTAGTACCCGCTATCTGATTGAACAATAACAAGGGATGCCGTAAATAAGAGAAAACTATATTTTTACCTGTCTGAAAAAAAAATATTACTTTTTGTACTTACCCTTTATTGTGCTGTCATTCGGTATAGCTTAAATATAGAAAAAAGAAAAAATACAATAAAAATGGTATTTAACTTTTTAATAAAAGTGGTTTTTATTTTATTATGGTATTTAACTATTGTGATAACATCCGACATCGAGACAATTTCATTAGTTCTTTGGTCCGATGATGTAATGTTTTGAAGACATTTTGCGGACTTTTCGTATGAATGTTAATTGAAAATAACGCGGTTGAATTTAATATTTATGAGATGTCATATTTATTGCGAATTATAAATTATTATAGCCATAGCATATTATGTTGTGAGTTCGGTTTAGGTATTTTATAAATTATAAGATAGTTACCTGCCAGTTGAGACTGATCGCGCCTGATGCGGCTGCGTTCACTGTGCGGCTGTTTAATTGTATTTTTAAAGGTATTATGAATAATTGTGCATCTGTTTTTATTGAGAAAATATATTAGGGAAATTGGACTTATATATACGTTGTATCCAGACATACCTATAAGAATATGTCTGGATAGATATATACGAGAAGTGAATTCATATTTTGAACTAGTCGTTTTTGAGTTTCATATAGAAACAAACATACAATTCGTTCCGATTCCACATGTGTTTGTAGTTAGTTAGTTCAATTTATAAATCGAGTTTTTATTGTTTTAAACATCTGTTTATTTTGGATATAAATGACCTAGATATAGATAATATTGTCTTTCCCTGGGAGACTATATGTCGCCAACATCCGGTTGAATCTGCTATTTGATTGAATGACTAGCGCGATCATTGAATTACGATATTCATTTGAATCTTGTTGAATCACATGTAAAAAATAAAAATGTACTAAAACTTCTTGCACAATCTTCCCCCACTACCAAAAACTTGTCAAGTTACTCTGTTAGCACTAGCTGTGCCGCGGTCCTTCCATCCGCGGTTTCACCCGCATTGCTCTGCTCCTGTTGGTCTTAGCGTGATGATATACATATAGCCTACCTCGATAAATAGGCTATCTAACACCGAAATAATTTTTCAAATCGGACCATTAGTTCCTGAGATTAGCGCGTTCAAACAAACACACAAACAAACTCTTCAGCTATATAATATTAGTATAGATGTCGTGTCTAATACCAAGTTTCTTTTCAGCCACACCATCAAGCCTGCTCTGCGGGCGCACCAAGGAGGTGGAGGTGGGGGGCGCGGGGGGTGCGGGGGCGGCCCTCGCGCTGACCCTCGCGCGCCCGCCCGGGGTCTCCGCGCCCTGCCAGTTGAGGCTGATCGCGCCTGATGCGGCTGCGTTCACTGTGCGGCTTATTGATGTTAAGGTATGGGTTGACTTTGGGAGTTAAAGCTATAGGATGGTGTTAATGTACGAATGCATGTGAAAGTACGGATTCATTTAAGGGTAGATACGGAAGCATGTTAAGGTACGATTCGATGTCAATCTGATTGATGTTACGGTACGATTCGATGTCAATCTGATTGATGTTAAGGTACAATTTAATATTATAGGTACGGATTGATGTTATATATAAATACGTCGAAAATTCCATTAAACATTATTCATGATATTTTCAAAGTTTTAAAATCATTGATAGGTATACATTGAAGTGAAACGAGTGAAACAGTATTTCACAATGGATGTATGGTATTGTGCGGTGTGCCGCATCTAGGTGAAGGTGGCCATTGGCGCGAAACGCTGCCAGTCACGTAGACATGTCATTTCGTCCTTTATTCGATTTATAGCTTTAGCGCAATCATTATTTGATTATCAGAATGTTTGTGTCAATGCATCTGCATCCTGATGTCCTGGTAACATCAGCAAGAAATAGTAGTATTCCTTAGTTTATGGCAAAAAATATATTGCATTTTGTGAAAAGGGATGTGTCAAAAGTGCAGCGAAACCACAGCGAAACAATGTAATTTAGACGCAAATGAAACTTAATTTATTTTCATGATTCATACCTATATAAACTACTTAATAAAAACAATAGCAACAATTTTTTTAAATATAAAAAAATATTACTACCAATTTATATTTTTAGTGTCAAGTCGTACGTGCTACGTATAGGTACACACGCAAGGTTAAATTAGTGATATAATAGATAAACAAACACCGTAACAATGCATCTTGACAGATTGTGTACGCATACGTCATACGTAAATATTAGTGCGCTATTTTTAATCTGTGACAATCGTTAAGCTAACAAAGGTTTGTGATGGTAATAAACACTACACACATTGGCTTTACAGCCAGAGCTAAATAAACAGATTAAATTCATTATCGGTTTTTTGTAATCTGGCAATTACTGAACGTCAGTAACTGTCAAAGTCAAATGTGGAACGACATTCATTTTTTCTTTTCATTGGTTTCAACTGGTTTCAATATATTATAGGGTTCATCATGAAAACAGTTACAATTTATTTCATCAAAATCAATTTTCCAATGGGTTATTTTTTAGAATGTAGGTATAATATATACAAAAAGTTGATAACTATTGCACGACGATGCGAAGCATCAGAGAGTGCTTTACGATCGAAAAATTTTTTTCGCCTCATTTTTGCAGCTATTCTTATTATTATAGCCTTGTTAGTTCACGGAATCAAGATATTTTGCATACTATTGTCGAGATAATTTAATGGAGATTAATCCCATACTTTTTAAAAATTGATTTACTTCAATAGAATTGGAAAAAAACACCGAAATAGGTCAAAAAATTTTCCTGTCCGTCATGTGTGAAACCTGAAAACACTATAACTTGTGAAAAAATCCATCATTTGAGTTAAATTTTTTTTTAAAATATTCTAATCGACGATTGTAGGTCACTGAATGCGAATGATTAATTAATTCAGTGTCGTTTAATTGCAATTAATAAAAAACGAAAACTACAAGACTGTATATCTATATATATATATTTTTTTTTTTATATTTCATAATTAAATGAGCATTATGAGTCGTGCACTTTTGGATTTTCCAAATAATTTTTATTATATAAATAACCTGTTTTAACGCATATGTTGCTAATTCACATAATACTATGTGGTCATAAAACCGAAGGACATTATTAGATATATTCGTTTCTATTGTATAATAATTTATACAAAAATGTAGTTCTTAACATTTTTCTTGGCAGTAAATTACATTGAAACTCATTAGATTACGTGATTTATTATTATTTTCCAATAATCGATTCGATGCATAATGATTCATAGAACCGGATAGAATCGATTTTTCTTAATAAAATTAATAATGCTATCGTGTAACCAGCTAGAATATTTAATTTTTTTTTTGCTGATTGATTTTCTCTTCATGTCGTCCATTTTGTTTTTTTTATTGCGTTGTGTTGTTATAAAAATAGCGTTATATTATAATTAACCACATATTTTGATATTTAATACTGCACAGACGTTTGTTGTTTAAATTGTGCTTTATTTTATCCAGTTTTTTTATTAATTTAAATATTTAGCCTATTACGTAATATAGGATTTACATTAATGATAGAATAATAATTCATTCAAGTTGTTTTGGACATTCCTCTGCAAAGACATACATACCCTTGAAAAGTATAAAATTTCAGTGAATTTTATAGATAATTTTTCACAGTCGGTTAAATATAAACATTTTAAACAAACACTGACATAAAGGCCACACGTTGTTGATGAAGACAAACAATTTTGCGAACATTAAATTTTAATGATTTACAACTTAGTCGGAGTTTGCGGAAAACCTGACTAAGTACTCGATAATTGCTTTATGTAAATAATTTTATGTAAAGTTTACACGACTTATTTTATATTCAATTATTTACGAGTTTGCTTTTTGACGTCATACGGTATGGCAACATTATATAGGCTGATTCAATCAACACTTATTAAAATGAGCATTATCCTTATAACTTACGTATGTACGCTACGATTATCCGAACAAAAATTTGATTGTTGTTTTTTATATGTTGCTTACGTATAAAAAACCTTTTGGGTAGCCTTATGTACGTAAACCACATTGTATTTTCCTTTTTTATAAGCTAACACCCGATGACATTGAAGACGGATAGTGAAAAATATTTATTTAGCTATTTTTAAAACTATTATCTCCTTTAGTTAGGGCAATTTTCTCGAGTCGTAAATTATTTTTTATTGACAAATTTATGTTTTTTTTCCTACTTTCCAATTGTTTTATGTCCTTAGGGCTTAGGTTATACAAAATTAAGTAAAGAGGAACTGTTACACTGTAATCCATACTACATATTAATATCACAGTATTACCATATTAATAATATTGTAATACTGTGTTAATATTATAAATGCGAAAGCAACTCTGTCTGTCTGTCTGTTACTCAATCACGCCTTAACTACTGAACCAATTTGCATGATATTTGGTATAGAGATATTTTGATACCCGAGAAAGGACATAGGATAGGTTTTATCCTGGAAATCCCACGGGAACGGGAACTATGCGGGTTTTTCTTTGACTGCGCGGGCGATGCCGCGGGTGGAAAGCTAGTACAATATACATGAGTCTTGCTTTCGACACAAGAGCGTTACATAATCTCTTGTATGGTTTCTGAGCTGAATGTTAACGTATGGGATTTTGTAGAATACAATGTTGAAGATATATTATTATGGGTTGTGACGTCATAAATGTGCACTTTATAAAAAAAATACTAATCTACGTATTTTCTAATAAACTATTGTAATATCTATATATATTTTTTATGTACCTACTTATAAGATTTCGTGTTACAACTAAGAGCATTGTCACAATGTTAGTTACCATACTCCTCCGAAACGGACGCACCGATATTCATAAAATTTTGTGAGCCTATTGGGTAGATCTCGAAATTAGCTAACATCTATTTTTCATACCCCTAAAGTGAACTGATAAGATAAACAACGTTTGCTGAGACAGCTAGTATTGTATATGTATATAGAATATTATTATATTATGATACATAGGTATATATATTTAATACACGTGATCTTGCGGTTAATCCAACCTTCGTCATATAATTGGAATTGTTTTTTTATCTTTTAACAGAATTAAAAGTAATTTACAGCGAATGAGACGTCAGTGCTTATGTGAACTGGGAAGCCATAGAGTCGTTCTTAGTACAATACGACCAACGTAACTTGGCGGGCCTGAACATAGCCTCTGCGAACTTTCGCGCATGTACACTCGTAAAAAAAAGTGTTATAGGCATTCATTTTTTTTTTTACTGAAATTCGAATAAAATTTCGTTATACAGAGACCAAGTACAAATAAAATAAATATCAAACCGCTATGAGACATAAAGCTATAAAAATAACCTAATGAATTCAGGATTCACTCACCTTTCGATATATATATTTTTCTTTTTTAAAATACTGCGTTAAATCAAATATTATTTTTCTCGCCTGGCGATTTAAAACAATGTTATTATGCTTTGGTGGCATCTTTGTTCCCGATTAATACGACCAAATTTAAAACTAAACTCTTAACAATATAATAATAAGATTTAACAAATAAAAACGATCAACGAAAACTTTTGTAACCGCCGGTACTCAAGACAGAGATAGCGATACGAACACGACACCAATGTTAACGTGTGACTGAGACACATAATTGCGTACCGAGAATTGCCGAATATGCACGAAGTTATACGACGTAAACAAAAAGGGATGTCCACTATGCGTGTCAAAGGATGTTGATTAATCGATTTTTTTTTCAAATCGATTGAAATTGAATAATAAAATATATTTATATTTAATTTTATAAGAGGTTTCAAATATTCTCAATCAGTCGTTATTGTAGTGATCATTTATAAATAATTGATATTTAACTAAATCATGCAGTCTTATAAGTTATAACCATGAAAATAAAATGTTATTCGTTTTTTTTTGTTATTAAAGACGGAATCTCTTTTACTAACGACAACATTCATTAATTCTGTAAATCTATTTCGTTCAGTATCTCATATAAACAAAAATCAATAAATTTCAAATCGATAAAAATCGATTGCGATATTTGATCGAATAAAGGAATGATTGTGTTTACATAGAGTCAATCCCTAGCCTAGATCTCCGCCCCGCGCACGCCGCCTCATGCCACCATTTCGTTCCTAAAAAACGTTCGTGCGCAGCCTTCTGCGCGAACTTCAGGCCCGCCAAGTTACGTTGGTCGTATTGTACTAAAGTTTTAGATTATAGTGTAAAATTGCAATACGGTACGTTTACACTGTGCTTTGTATGGCTTTGTGAGGATTTACTAGCTATTGCTAGCGACTTTGCTTATATAATTCCAAGAGATTTATTGATTTCTATACACTTCCAATTTTTTATGCGCAACTTCAGTTTAATGCCCCGTAGTCTCAGATGTTTTAATATTTTTGAGAAAGTCCTATTTGCCTTTGATAGTATAGGTACAAACTTTAGCTGTCAGCTTGGTACTACAATAATTAAGGTGTTAACATTATACTAGGATATAATATTATATTCGTACCAATACCTATGGAGTATGGTAGTCTTTTTAGGGTTCCGTACCGAAAGGGTAAAACGGGACCCTATTACTGAGACTTCGTTGTCTGTCTGTCTGTCTGCAGGCTGTATCTTATAAACCGTGATAGCTAGAAAGCTGAAATTTTAACAAAATATGTATTTCCGTTGCCGCTATAACATCAAATACTAAAAATTAAAAAAAATATACCCTTCGTGCGCGAGTCCAGCTCGCACTTGGCCGGTTTTTATAATAAACAAAAGAAACAAACTTTTATTCTTCTTTTAACTAAATTTATCGGTTTTCCTGCAAATATTACGTAATCTATGTACTCTATCTTATCTAATTATTTTCTCCCATGTGCATTTATTTGTACACGTGAAGTTATACAGTTTCATTTATTACACAACTAGCGACCCGCCCCGGCTTTGCACGGGTGCAATGCTGATACTAATTAATACACTACAGAAAAACTGTGAACGTTGTATATAAAAACATAGCGACCCGCACCGGGCGGTCGGCCGGTAGGAGGTACCGCCGCAAACGCTACGTCCCGCAATTTTTAAATCTGTAATATCTTCGAAAATATTCACTGTAAAGGGCCATATAGATCTATATTAAATGAACAATGTATTCAAGGTATTTAATTGGTTAAGGATTAATGCTGTATTGGTTAAAATCGCTTCGAAAATTAGCCATTATTTGTCGTAAAAAGTAAATGACAAAAAAAAGTTATTGTGGGTTATCCATAAGAGATAGACATTTAAAGGCTTATTAGACCACCCAATTTTGAGGGACCCTAACCCTAACTAAGAGTGGTGTAATAAGACTTAGGGAGTTAGTGTCCCGATTTAGGGCGATCGGGTCATCCCGATCTGCCTAGCTCCCTAAGCGCCCTGCAGATTGGGTAATGTAATAACGTTTAGGGCGGTTAGGGAGCTCAGTTGCCGCGCGACTAGTGCGTGGAGTGGCTGCTTTTGTATGTAAGGTGTCACCAAACTCAACAAGTGTTCAAATTGTTCTGCACCTACTCTAATTAATTCATTAAAACTCCCGGTTCAAGCACGCTTAGTATTTGCATATTTGAAAGCTTTTCACGTAACCGCAAATACTCTTTCACCCAGATCTTTCTCTTCTTTCTTTTTTTAATATTTGTTAATGCGACAACGGTTGCTACTGCTACAGCAACTTTTTGAAGTTTCGATACTGACGACGGCATAATGTAAAATGCAACAATACGTATATCTCTCTAGACATTCGCGTATAAACTGAGTTAGGGCCCAAATCGCAGAGAAGTGTAATAAGCGCCACACTAACTAGGGTACACGCCCACCCTGGATGCAGGGCCCTTCATATCGGGTAGTGTAATAAGCCTTATACCATCGCGGACTTTTCTGTAGACCTTTTCAATGTGTATAATACTTAGTACATTATTTTGATAAAACTCGTAGGGTTCAGCCTGCGTTTGCAATGTAAGCGGAAAAAATGTAATTTTTTACGACATCACATTAGAAACCTCGAAAATAACAGTACTTCTCCACTATTTATGGGATGTTATTATACATATAAACCTTCCTCTTGAATCACTCTATCTATTAAAAAAAACCGCATCAAAATCCGTTGCGTAGTTTCAAAGATTTAAGCGTACAAAGGGACATAGGGACAGAGAAAGCGACTTTGTTTTATACTATGTAGTGATGATGTGTCACGTAACTTGTTAATTGTTTGTGACATAATTTGTTATGATTTAAACTTTAAAGGGTATAAATTATTGTCTATTGTTATGAAATGTGCCGTTGATATTATATACATATAAGCTTTGCTTAAATAGTTAAAAACATGTACAACAGTAGTTTACTTTTTCATTAATTTATTGCAAATACCTACAAATAGAAATCTAGAATTAGTGTAGGTAACTTATTCATTATTCCGTATAAAAAAATGTACTTACAATTGTTAGAGGCACGGCAACCTCCAAACTGCTACAAACTTGTTTTACCTAATTCAGAGTCTATCGAACTGTAAATAAAATATGTAGATTCTAGATAGTTCCAATTAGTAGGTATTAGTAGGTCTCAATAATAAGGTCCTACTAAGTCCTGGAGGGCTACCATGATATTTAAAAGCAGTATTTTTGACAGTGAGGGAAAGTGACGGCGCTAGACGAACAATATAGCTCTGTCACTTGTCCACACTGAAATTAATACTGTTTAAAGACATCATGGTAACGCCCGGGGCGTTCTCTACTCCATACAAAGTGGCCATTTCTTGTCAAGTTATGTTTTTTTCAATAAAAAAAACCTATACCCATCTTGAAAGTTATAAGCCAATCTATACAAAATTATATCAAAATTTAACGAAATATTATTATTAGTGGTTCAAGAATTCAAAAACATACAATACTTACACTAAGGTACCTCATATCATAGGACATAAGTAAAATTTTATCTATAGGTAGGTATATAGTGCTTTACGTTAACATAATAAACTCATTTACAGAACTGGGGTCTTTATTTGTATGGTGAGTAATAAAACTGAATAGTTAACATACATAATTAACAAGAGGCCGAGCTTCCGCTCTCCATTGCAATTTGCAAAGAACCTTGTCCTATATTTTCGACCTACCCGCAAACCCTTATAAGGTAGCGAGGAATTCCTGAAAATACATCTCGTATTTTAAATTAGTATAATTTGGTCGTTTAATGTTGAATCCATTCGGTTTATTAGTATACAAAATGCAATAACGATGTATAGTGATATCATCAATCCAAAACCACTTGCTAAATGCCACTTGTCAGTCTATAAATAAACACTTGCGAGAAGGAAGAACAATTACGTCGGTGTAGAAAAAAGGTGCCTAGTGCAGGTTTTTATTTCAAGAAAATTCCAGTACTTTTGATTGTCACTGAAAAAAACTATGATGGTGAGTGATGGCCTAGGGATGGTGGTGGTTTTTGGGAAAACTTCAATATTCGAATAATTTAATATAGGATTTGAATAATTTTGATAGATTGTTTATCTTGCAAAAATAATTTTATTAATTATAGACTGGTTTTTAATAAATACATAACCTTTAAGTTAGTAGTTTTACGTAATGTGTGTAAATTCCAGCAGTTAACTTTCGCCATGATCACGTAAGTTTTATTGAAAATTACGATTTTATTATTTCAGACAAATATTCTATTAATATATTGTGGTATTCCCAAAAGTAGTGTAGTATCATATGTTATGTAGTTTACCCAAAAGGAAAAAAACGGGTACCTACGTATACTTTTATGGTAGGTACGTCTGTATTAAACATATTGGTAAGTTATAAGCCATAATATGAATTATGAATTAATAATTATGGATTCGATTCAAACTCCTAAATATACCTACAGCTTTGTGAATTGCATTCGTGACATATATTTTATGTTACCTTGAAACAGCATTATAATTTTGAATAACAAACACCGAAATAGATATAATAAGTATATAGTATAATTGCATTACAATAATATAGCCTATAGGCACAGAATACTTAATAATAGCTAACGCTAATAAAGGTACACTTTAGAATTCTGTGCAAAATATTCGTTTACTTAACATTTAATTTCAATATAAGCATATGAGTGTGTACTCAAACTGAAGTGTACAAACAAAGATTACACTCAAGCGTCACTCAATACTAATTTATTCGTTGTCTTGAGTCACGTGAATCGTCGAAACTTCGAGATTGTCGGGGTTTCCATTAATTTGTGACACTTGGAAGGCTTATCTATTCCATAGAAATTACTAATTGATTTCACACTTCTACAAAAGATATTAAGATTTTCTTAATTCCTTTTCACATTCGGTTTTACTAAGGGTTTTACTCATTAACAAATAATTCTTATTTTCCTCATTCAAGTTATATTTTCGTAACAGTTTCTTCTATATAATTTATGTATTTACTTGTCTCTATCACGTTTTTAAGGCCAGAAAAACATAAGTGACCGAAAATAATCATGTTCAAATACCAGTGTTCTAAAATACTTCTTTGTTCCACTTTTGTAAAAATAATATTTATTAAAGACCATTTCTAAAGTTAAATGAATGAAGCAGCTTAACAATGGCGTCAAGTCTGTTTACAAAAAGTAAACTAAGCGTAAGTTTATACAAGTGTTATATTTATTTAAAACGTAAGCATCACAAATTCAATAGAAATTTGATCAAATAAGTTTTAATTCGAACGCAAATATTTATTGCAAGCACAGATAATATAATACTGTAGGTGTAGTCTCGACACATCAGTCGACATCGATCTCGACCGAAATCGGTCGGTAACTAACGATTTTCAGTAACTATAGTATGGACCTAAAAAATTTAGTGTTGTTTTTCCAAGAAATTTACCTTGATATTATGGAATATATAGTAAATTAAAATTAGTTACATAAATTTTTCGCAGTATTACAAATACAATTGCATATGAAAAAAGCACATGTTATGCACAAAAAACATGGCAGTTAATTTAATTTTAATCAAATTCGATATTTTTTTATATCAATCGTTTAATTAATGTTCTATTTATTACATATTCATGGAATCCAAAATTCCATGTATGGCAATCTCCTTATTTACTTTTTTGACATTTGACATCAATCAATCAAAATAATATTTCTATCAAAATAAATATAAATTTTGTGTTTTCAAGAGGATAATTTTTAATTATGTTCTTAAAAATCCTATAAATCTATGGGATAACAAATATCCTAAGAAAATATCAATCTGCGTTATGTTTTTATATAGTTAAAGCTATTAGTTTTAGTTTAGTAATATTTTGTTATTTGTGAAGTGCAATAAAATTCTAATCAAAAGACTCTAAAAGCTCTACAAGATAATTCTGCTCAATTCGAAGCCTTTCGAGAAATCTTTAAGACATTATAGAAACGGACGGAACTAAAACTAAGGACGGAACGGATAATTTGTATCACTTGTATTTTTAGCTTGTATTATTACATATATTATATTATGTGCATCATTGTATATTTTATTACAGTTAATAAGCAAAGGATGAATATATGCAATTGATTTAGCGGTTCACGGGTAATTATTTGTGTTAAATATAAATATTTATCTATAAATTTTATAATTTACAGATGAACAAGTTACTAGAATTATGTTGATGAGAGATGATGGTTTTGAGCCAAATTTTCAACTACGCTATTATAAACTGTTAAATTAAATTTTTCTAATAAATTTTTTTCTTAATTTGATCGTTTTTTATTTGTATTCATCTGTATAATTTTATTATCCTAGAAGTTCAGAAAGAAATTAATCGAATATGAATGCAATAATTTAGGCTGAATAAATGCAGACAGCAGTACACTACATATTTTAATATTTATTTAATATAATATAAGAGGCTTCTTAAGAGTCCTTATCGATTTTAGAGTGATTTTTACTTGTTTCTGTAATTCTTTAGACGCTCGTTTAACATAACTAAATTAGTAACAATGTGTGATGATATCTTAAATTAAAGATTCATTCAATATCTAAAATACGTTCGAGACAATTTATTGATATTCATTGTCCAGTTTGTTTAATAGCCAATAACCTAAGGCGTGTTTCAATTTTTTCCATGCGGGACGTTCGTGTCTTTGTATTTTACACGGAATTTAATAGAAGAAGTTTTCTTATAAAATATACTACAGTAAAGACACTGAGACATCCTAAAATATGCTCGAGGCAATTTATGTACTTTTATTGAAAAATTCAAAGAACATCTCATCAGTTAAAATAGCCTTACTTTGATGAAATTTTATGCGTATATGGCGTCGAATTTCTAGTTCTTTCAACAGAGTTAAAAAAAAAATAAAAAATACACACTAAATGATAGGTTAATGCTTAAAAATTTGCAATAAAAAAAATACATATTATATGTTTTATGAAAGAAATGGAATAATTTAAAGTTCTCTAGAATTTTAGATTATATACGGGAGCGCAAACGTTGTTACGGCAGATCTATATAATCGAATATTCTAGAGAATTTTAAATTATACCATTACTTTCATATAACATAGTAGTTAGTTTTTTTAAACGAGCTCCTAAAGAATTAAAGAAACAAGTCAAAATCACTCTTAAAATCGATACGGCCTCTTAACATTTTCAATAAAATTTTGAAACCATCTAAAAAATAAAATATTATTTGTTTATTTTATTTTAATTGCAATAACATTAAATAAGAGAAAACAATATTGCGTTAAATCATGTAGCATCGGAAGTGTGAAATATCTTATTTATTATAAAATTATAATAATCTATAATTTTTCCGACATTATCAACCGTATCTACACAGTTGACAGATATATACAGTATCTACAAACCCACACAAACCGTAAGGCCCTTCTCCCATTACGATACTTCTAGAATACGATACTCGAGTAGAATACTAGTTAGATATTTGCTCGCTACCCGATGCTCGCATATTATGCGACTGAAAAATGACTAAATTCATCATTATTGTGCCTCGTTTTTGTAGACGGACGCTATGTCGAGCGATTCCAGTGACGAAGTAAAAGTAGGAAGTAGGTACTGGATTCATCCATATATTGAAAGAAACATAAATTGTAGAGTATTTATAGCCGCACGAGAACTACAACATGATGATAAGAATTTTTTATCTTTCTACCGAAGAGATACCTACGCGTGAAACGCGACGCAAAAGCGACCAATTAAACTAGTCGCGGGCGTGTAGGATACCGGTAGCGTAATGGGAGAAGGGCCTTCGAGATCTTGTCGAGATCAAACGTCGGTATCATAACGATTGACAATGTCAAAGAATAATTTGTTTTGACAATATTCGAATGTGTTGCAAAGAAATGATTTTCCAAATCCATGAAATCTATATTTTATTTATTTTTCATATATCTACGGAATTGAAATAATGATGTTATTAATTTAGATAAAAATGCATTACTACAAGGCTATTATTATATAAATATTTTGACGCATTACGGAAAGTTTTGTGAAGAATAAAAATTATAAACAAATATGTATCCATTGTATACTTCCATCAAATTAGGGAGAGGTATTAAGCGACATCATTTTCATTGCTGAAGACGGGACTATAAATTAGTTGTCGATAATTACCGACTAATGTGTCGAGACTCTGCCTCCTGGTACAATTTTCTTGGCGATATGTTCTATTTAAGTTATCTGTCAGTTAAAATCATTGAGTTAATATGTACATATTAACTCAATGGTTAAAATGAATAATAATTTTCTAAAATATACGACTAAACGTTTTTATAAGCTACTAGCTTTCCGCCCGCGGCTTCGCCCGCGCAGTCAAAGAAAAACCCGCATACCTAGTTCTCGTTCCCGTGGAATTTCCGGGATAAAACCTATCCTATGTCCCGGGGTAAAAAGTAGCCTATGTCCTTTCTCGGGTATCAAAATATCTCTATACCAAATTTCATGCAAATTGGTTCAGTAGTTAAGGCGTGATTGAGTAACAGACAGACAGAGTTACTTTCGCATTTATAATATTAGTATGGATTAGGAAGTTAAATTATCAGCAAATGGTGAACCGTGAAAGGTCCTTAATCACATATTTCTTTTAGAAACATTTATCTTATGCCAATTAGGACAGCATAATCATTCATCATCTATACATAATACCTACTTCACTACATAGTATAAAACAAAGTCGCTTTCTCTGTCCCTATATCCCTATGTATGCTTAAATCTTTAAAACTACGCAACAGATTTTGATGCAGTTTTTTTATAATAGAACGAGTGATTCAAGAGGAAGGTTTTACTCTGTGGTTTTACTATATAATTTATTAGGTTTTAGACAAAGCGGGCAAAGCCGCGGGCGGTAAGCTAGTAATATTATAAAGCTGAAGAGTTCTTTCTTTGAACGCGCTAATCTCAGGAACTACTGTTCCAATTTGAAAAATTATTTCTGTGTTAGATAGCCCATTTATCGAGGAGGGCTAAATATCATCATGCTAAGACCAACAGGAGCGGAGCACTGCGGGTAAAACCACAGATAGTAAAACATAATTGGTGTATTTTAATATTTAAACAGTTAAATTAACAAGTACAGATATCTCGCATTATATAAGATACAGATGTACAATTAAACCATTCATAATTTCATATCGTGAAATCAAACCGAAGGTCGCTAGTACAAAGGTTTGAGAAAAGGTTGTTCACCTTAGGTATTGGGGATTCACTTTGCGCCTGCGTGATAATCTTATTATCTTTGTCTAGCTTTATTTGAAAGACAGAAAGAAAGAAAGAAACCATTTATTCCAACACACAAATACACATCAATAGCATTGTATTATGTTTAATTAGAAATAATAGGTAATATTTGCTATATTTTGCCTGTGACATCGTCTTTATACAGCATATATTATGAGGGGCATATGTGATAGGTATCTATATTTTAGAAACATCAAATAACATAATATATGGAAACATCTAAATTTTTAAACTATTCAATGTGTATGATACGTTTTTAAGAATAAAAAATATGCATTAACATTTGTTACAGCAGTGGAAAATTATTCAAACTTTAATTCGCTATTTAAACAGCTGTGGCACATATACTTAATGTGATGATGATATTATCAAAGTACTTATCAAAAGGTGTTTTTTCGAAATTACTGATTTTTTTTAATAGAAGGAAGTTTTGAAATTAGGTCGTAAACTATTTTTTGATGTCCCTTACCATTTGATGGGTCAGCTAGTAGCAAGCTAGTATATTATAAATGTCAATAAAATGTCACCCAGTGTTACCTTGTGTTTCGAAAGTAAAAAAATGGGTGCCTATTGTGAGCAAGTGTTAGAAATTCCCATGCAACATATTATATTGTAGTCATATTGTATGCATATTTAAATTATATTTGGATGTTTCTAGAAAAAAATCGCAATAGATATTATATAAAATATGTATATATGTATATGTAATATGTATACAGGGTGTAATCGTTAAGTGTGCACAGGCGATTATTCCGTAACTATTGCAGATATCCAAAAACTTTATACTGATATCGAAAGCCCTTTACCTAATGAGTAAAATGACAATAATAACTTTTTAAAAATAAAACGGGAAATATCCAAAAATTTTACACCAAACACTCTCCCATACATTTAGTATGAGATATGACTATCCTAAACATGTAATATGAAAAATTTTGGTTCTTTTTTTGAATTTGTGCTTGAATTACTTCGCAAATTTTAATAAAAATTCATTTAGAAACTGTAAAAAGAGTTCGATGTGGAATACCACAGAACATATAAAAGAGGTTAGAAAGGCATTGTAGGCGGGGCAGACGCGCCAAGGATATGAGCACTGCTCACATCATCATCATGCGTATGATTCGTTCCATTTTAAATCGCGTGATCGCGCGGCGCTATGATTGGCTAGATTTGAAATTGCAAATATGTGCGTAAGCGGACTTGCGCGGACTTGGCCACACCCACAGGCGACACCGGTTCTTATAGGAACGGCGAATTATTGCCATTCTAACCTCTTTTATATTATGTTCTGTGTGGAATACAATGGTATTCCAAAACGAGGACGTCACTTCGAACATTTGCTTTGAACACAAAATGTATGGAAAATTCAATGTATGGGAGTGTTTAATGTATAACTTTTTTGGTTATTTCCCGTTTTATTTTTTAAAAGTTATTACTGTCATTTTACTCATTAGGTAAAGGGCTTTCGATATCAGTATAAAGTTTTTTGATATCTGCAATAGTTACGGAATAATCGCCTGGTGCACACTTAACGATTACACCACAGAACATATAAAAGAGGTTAGAATGGCAATAATTCGCCGTTCCTATAAGAACCGGTGTCGCCTGTGGGTGTGGCCAAGTCCGCGCAAGTCCGCTTACGCACATATTTGCAATTTCAAATCTAGCTAATCATAGCGCCGCGCGATCACGCGATTTAAAATGGAACGAATCATACGCATGATGATGATGTGAGCAGTGCTCATATCCTTGGCGCGTCTGCCCCGCCTACAATGCCTTTCTAACCTCTTTTATATGTTCTGTGGATTACACCCTGTATAATATATCTATTTTTTGACTTTAGTTTCTGTGAGATGTTGTAGGTTAGATGGGATGGGCTATTTAATAGAACCTAATTTGAACTCCAATAAAGTCAGGAAAGTTCTTCATCTTTTTTTTATCGATAACACATATTTAATTTGAAACATCCACGTGGCAGCCTGTAAAATTACATATTAATTGTTACACAATTAACACAAATTGTCTGTCATCTGCTAATCACGGCACTAATGATATCAGATCACGCAAATAACCTTTAACACTTACTTTCAAAATAAACATGATTTATCCACAGATAATTTAATACTATACTAGATTTATCTATGCGAGAAATTACTAAAAGATTATGTACAGGGTGTCTCAAAAGAAAGTTTATATTTTGTGGATGAATAAAAAAAAAGTAAGCGGTGTATTGAAAAAATGTTTATTAATTATTAAAGTGCATAATATGGGAATTTATTTCTTAAAAATAATATCGTCCAAATGCAGTCCATTGCGTTCACGGCACTCATTTAATCGAACAGTAAAATTACAGTATTTATGACAGCTCGGCAGGTAGACACAGTGATGGCTGCCATTTCGTGCCGGATATTTTCTTTTAAATGCACTAGAGAAGTTGGTTTGTTGGCATACACTTTAGATTCAAGATACCCCTACAAGAAAAAGTCCATGGGAGTTAAATCAGGGCTGCGTGGAGGCCAATTTATATCACCTCTCCTAGAGATCAATTTTCCCGGGAAAATTTCATGAATTCGAGGTAAAGACATATTGGATGTGTGTGATGTAGCTCCGTCTTGCTCCAACCATGTTCTCTGGTTATAGCCAGGAAAGTTTTGCAGTGCAGGCACTAAAAACTCGTCTATCATCTTTACATAGCGCTCTGAATTTACTGTAACTGCACGCCCCCTTTCGTCTTCAAAAAAGTAAGGGCCAATAATTCCTCGCTAATTTCTATTCTCGATAATTTCTTGTGGGGGTATCTTAAATCTAAAGTGTATGCAAACAAACCAACTTCTCTAGAGCATTTAAAAGAAAATATCCGGCACGAAATGGCAGCCATCACTGTGTCTACCTGCCGAGCTGTCATAAATACTGTAATTTTACTGTTCGATTAAATGAGTGCCGTGAACGCAATGGACTGCATTTGGACGATATTATTTTTAAGAAATAAATTCCCATATTATGCACTTTAATAATTAATAAACATTTTTTCAATACACCGCTTACTTTTTTTTTTATTCATCCACAAAATATAAACTTTCTTTTGAGACACCCTGTAATTTGTTGTTATTACCGATGATGGAAAAGAGGGTGTCATTTTACGTAGGTTGTTGATTCTTAACTTTATCCAATTTCTAAGTTTTATGAAGCTGAACGTATTGTTTTTTTTAATGTTCATGAGTTTTACTCTACCACTACTTACTAGTTATTATTCTGTGGTTGTACATAATATTATTATCTATACTAACTAATATGATAAAGCTGAAGCTAATCGCGCTAATCTCAGTAACTACTGGTCCGATTTGAAAAATTCTTTCGGTGTTAGATAGCCCATTTATCGAGGAAGGCTAAAGGCTATAATATATCATCACGCTAAGACCAATAGGAGCGGAGCAATGCGGGTGAAACCGCGTGGCACAGCTAGTAATCTATACACATGTAGTTGTTACGAGTATTCAGTTATTTATTTAATGTTATATAACAAATATAAATAAAATTATGCGTAGCAAATAAGTTTCCCTGTAATTACAAAATAATCACTACATAGTATAAAACAAAGTCGCTTTCTCTGTCCCTATGTCCCTTTGTACGCTTAAATCTTTGAAGCTACGCAACGGATTTTGATGCGGTTTTTTTTTAATAGATAGAGTGATTCAAGAGGAAGGTTTATATGTATAATAACATCCATCAAATAGTGGAGAAGTACTGTTATTTTTGAGGTTTCTAATGTGATGTCGTAAAAAATTACATTTTTTCCGCTTACATTGCAAACGCAGGCTGAACCCTACGAGTTTTATCAAAATAATGTACTAAGTATTATACACATTGAAAAGGTCTACAGAAAAGTCCGCGGTGGTATATGTCTATCTCTTATGGATAACCCACAATAACTTTTTTTTGTCATTTACTTTTTACGACAAATAATGGCTAATTTTCGAAGCAATTTTAACTAATACAGCATTAATCCTTAACCAATTAAATACCTTGAATACATTGTTCATTTAATATAGATCTATATGGCCCTTTACACCGTATGATTTAAGTGAATATTTTCGAAGATATTACAGATTTAAAAATTGCGGGACGTAGCGTTTGCGGCTGCACCGGCCGGCCGCCCGGCTATATATTTTATACCCGTGCGAAGCCGGAGCGGGCCGCTATGTTTTTATATACCTACAACGTTCACAGTTTTTCTGTAGTGTATTTAGTATCAGCATT
Organism: Colias nastes; assembly: GCA_907164665.1. NCBI lineage: Eukaryota > Metazoa > Arthropoda > Insecta > Lepidoptera > Pieridae > Colias > Colias nastes. Next base: position 36,382 of record CAJQZM010033236.1, read on the forward strand.
GCACCCGTGCGAAGCCGGGGCGGGTCGCTAGTTCTTTATAATTGTCTGATTCCACTAAGAATGTGCGATCCAATTACGATGGTTATTTTTAATTCTTTGTCATTATTGAAACGCATTGTAATAGTAAATATGAATAAAACAGTTAAATTCCTTGTCTTTGTTGGATTTATCCTCATAATTATAATATGTCTTGTCTGGAAGTTTTATGAATATATCATTTTAATTCTTTATTTTTTTATTATATAAACAAATATTTAAATCGTATAACTAGGTATATTTAGTGCGTAGATAAATATAAGAATTTCCGATTTTAGATTAGTGACATCTCTATCTGGGATGGGGTAACTGTTAACTTTCCTTTTGGAAAATAACACATAAATCGGCGGTGTCTTAATTTTGAAGTTCTTCGTCAGTTTACACATTATCACAATTCACAACCATATTCAGTATACAAAATACTGATTTCCCAAAGATCTATTTCGTAGAAAGTAACACTTTCCAAAGCATTAGGTTCAGTAAATATGTATAAATTTGGCCCTGCGAATCATGGCGATGAAACAGTTACAAGTTTAGATAAATGTACCTACCTATCTTTACAATATTCTACATTGATCACAAAAAATGTCTTATACACAGTTTTGCAAATAAAACCCAATATAAACTACAATTTGTCTATGTAAAAGATGCTACTGACCACCATTTATTGCTTAATTCTTTTCGGTTTAATGAAGTCCCCTAGTAAGAATTTGTAATCTTTAGTAAACTTAGCTTCTGTCCTGCTGTTGTGCTTACAAAACAAATAAGCTTTAGGTAGGTATCTCAGTGAAACCAGGTAAAAACTAAAAACGTCTATGTTCTAAAATTGGTCTCTCCACCGCACCCTGCAGAACTTGTCCAGAACTGGCCATACGAGTTCCGAGGTCCAAAAATAGCCTGCAATGTCGACCTAACGGTGTACAAACATTTCTCTTTTACTCTCACGCAATTTTCCACCTTCATAGAAAGTACTAGAACACACATTTCCTCAACAGGACACGGTTAAGACCATATTAATGCAACGATTGAGGTAATTGACAACATTTCATTTTTTATAAGGCCATGAAAGAAAAAAACCGTTTCTTTATTTTGCTCTTGCGATTACAGAAAAAAATTTATTTCATTTTTTAATCGCATATTTTAAGAGAAATTAAATAAAAACGATAAATGTGATGATGACGTCATACATACGGAGGAATAAAAATGCGCCTTAGCCTAATTTAAAAAAAGTTAAAAAAAAAACTATCACTGACATTTACAGGGTATGGCATGTGTCAAATTTCATATTAATGTCATTTTTGTGAATTATTCATGTCAACAAACTTTTAAATCGTATTATTGTGTTTTGGTTTTCTAATTTAATCTCATTAGCGTGATGTTTGTTTGATTGGAGTTGGACCAATTTATTTATATTATACAAATAGTGCCTATAGTGTTCATAATTTTCTTGAAATAAAAGACTTTGTTTACTTACTAAAAGTTGTATTTATTTAACACTTTCCAACGTTTTTGGGATAGTTTATTTGTTTCCCAGAAATTTTCAGCACCCCTTAACAAATCCTGCATAAAGTCATCATCATCAGTACTTGTGAATAAGTTTCTTTTGTTCAAAATTTGGATCAGCAAATAACAAATAACAATATAAACAAAGCTTGACGAATCAAAGTGACAAATGTGCCAAAATGTCAACTGTCAAGATTTTTTTTTTAATTTAAACTAGGTATGTGGCAAAGGAAAAAATGTATTCCTCCGTATGTATGACGTCATTTGGCGATTACGACATTTTAGAATGAGATGATTTTAAAACTCAAAAAGATGAATGAAAACTTCAATATTTATAAAAAGCAAAAAATACGTGTATCATAATTTTTGATCTAGTTTTCATTAAAATAAAAAAATAAGTAGCTTAAAATTTTGAAATGTTGTCAATTGCCTGTTCGCTAATAATAGTTTGAAAGTAAAACGATTTACACGTAAATATAGATTTGTTAGACGATTCTGTTTGCTTCTATCGGTTGTTCGATCGATTTTTTACGAAGAAAGAATTGATAGCAACGTTGTATTCATCCATAATAAATCATCCGAGGCAACTATAAGCAGAGACATAGATTGTGAGGGAAAGAAAAATTGCATACAGATCCAATATGAAATGAAATGAAATAAATTTATTTGTCCATGTATGTTTTACAATTAATGTACGACAGTGGGTAGTATAGGATACGGGTGGTGGTTTTGCATACATTTTTTGAAACATAGTATTAAATTCTAAATTGTCTCTTTTTGCTCGAATCTTTGAAGTAACGTAGGTAACTTCTTATTTATTCCATTCGCCTATTAGTAGTAGTTTTTCGACACTAAGACATTTCTTACAATATACAACTAGTAGCTTGTTATTATTTTAATTTAGGAATCGAAAGCTCTTTTAATCTCAAAATCAATAACAGACTGTTAAAAGTCACTCCATACTTTCTCTTGTTACCATATAAAATGTCAGATAATATAACCGATAAACAAGTTAAATCACGAAGATGACGCAGCGATGCGCGTGCGCAGTTGAAGCAATACAATTTGCGCGTTTTCGAGAATGAAGCGATCTGGGAAACGGACGGCCTCAGAAACTGTGTGAAGGATTGCTTATGCAAGTTTGTCCTTAATTTAGATGATATTTTTAATGAGAAATTCTTGAATTTTGTACTCCGCTACGTGATTTCGGTTAGAGGCTGGTTTTTTCACTTATTTGCTGCATCCTAGTCTTCCATTTCTTCTAAAAGTTTCCTTAACTATATTTAGAAAATAACACATTTAAAGTTTTGGCTATCAGGACTTGCCTACCTACTTAGTGGCTTATTATGTTTTTGTAAATCTATTTAAACATTTCTCTTTCGCCGGGTGTCTTATAATACAGCAAATATTTAAAAAAAACTGTCGCTTACATACGTACAATTATAATTGCATTAATAAAATTACGATGCAATCAATTTACTTTTCGAAATTTAATACTCTTTTACATTAAAACTATAGAGCGAGTTGTAATAAGGCTCTAAAGACAATACACACACACAAGATTGAAGTTAAAAGAAGCTATTGTTATGTAATGTGCACATGCCCTGAATACACACACAAGTTTCGTAATTATTATATCGTTTAGATTCTTTGTAATGTATATTGCGTAAATAGTTTAACGGTAATTTGAATTTAAATAATTCTACCGAAGAGACTGCGGTTTTTAATTACATATTTTATTAACATAAGTTATACACCATGTTGTTTACATTCTGTTTGGTGTTTACTATACATTCCACGCTAGAAACAATACATAATGGTAACCCTTCGTTACTTGCAGCTGAAATTCTTATGTTCAGATGTTTGCTATTCAAGTAAATAGTGCTTTAAGTTCCAATAGGATACCTTATAAATTAAGATTAATAGTTTATAATCTGTATGACTGTTACGATACAGGGTACATACCTATAGCATACTTAAGGGTACCTACATACCTATAGCATACTTATCATCCCGGTTGAACTGGATTGAAACAAGAACGAATTCTTTGTAAGTTAAACAATACAAACTACGAAAGTAAACTGTAAATAGAATACAAATGTATGTACTTGTCTCAAGACTCACATAACGACAAGGAATAGAAACCACAAAACCACAAACGGACATCCCATTAGAATCATAGATAGTAAATTAACATGCGTTTCATTGAGATGCTTGTAAATGAGTCAGAACTCAGACGTAACGTGATTGAGCAATTAATAATTACTGTCTGCGGTAGGATTCTGTCACGATGAGGTAAAAATAAAGTTTAAATGGGTGAATCTACAAATTTACCTTATATCTGACTGTATTACGAAATGAGATTTGAGAAATGCCGTTGTTTGTGGTAATGTGTATATACTGCTCTATTAGAATATTTAGAAGAACATACAAATTACAATAGATACATGAGCGAAAGACTTGAGGTAATACTTACGCAGTATTTTAGTAATTTGTGGTAGTTTCAAGGTAATTAAAATTTATTTAATAAGAAATGGCCAAAATAGAGTAAAACATCCTAAATAAAACATTTCAAAGCTTACGTGATTATAATGAAAATGTTCATAAATTCAATATTTTCCATCTAATGACATAATGATTCCACTATATGTATGTCGTGGGTCATCATTAAAGTAATGATATGTTAAAGGTCAAGTTGAGTCCTTGTGGTGATTAAATGAAATGCAATTGACTTTGTTTGCATGTCTGTGTGTACCAACAGACTACAATAATCAACTGTAATGACTATTTATTATGTTGTTAAAGTTATTTGGTTCTTAGATGGATATACCTAGTAAGAATATTTTTGAAATATTAGTCACTAGCTTTCCACCCGCGGCATCGCCCGCGCAGACAAAGAAAAACCCGCATAGTTCCCGTTCCCGTGGGATTTCCGGGACGAAACCTATCCTATGTCCTTTCTCGGGTATCAAAATATCTCTATACCAAATTTCATGCAAATTAGTTCAGTAGTTAAGGCGTCATTGAGTAACAGACAGACAGACAGAGTTACTTTCGCATTTATAATATTAGTATGGATTATGATTTGTAATAATTACGAATTTAGAATATCGTCACTTATGTTTTAATGAGGAATGTTTTATTATTGTAGTTACCTATGTAGTTATAAAATAATAATGATTGACTATAGTTTTAAATTGGATACTGAACTCCTATTGAGTTCTATAATATTTCTTTTATCACATAATTAAATCGATTAACAACAGTTTAGAAGAAACAATTAGAAAATTCAATTTTACATCCTCATAAGTTTAATGTTTTGTGACGTCACAACTAACCGTTTAGTGTATACGTAACGTAATGGTTATTATGTTCAAGCAATTTTCAAAAACAAAACCTTCTAATTATGCTAAATAAAGGTAAACCGTGCCCCAGATTTGTCACACCTGTAGAAACATAACAATGGTATATTCGCCACAAACTTAAAATTTAAGTGTTACATAAATTGTTCGGAAAGGCACGTAAAATTGGAAGGTTAGTAAATAATAGGCTAACAGTATTAGCCTTAGTTTTTTGCACGCCTCATAAGCGAAGCGTTGAGGTGGGTACTACTGTCACTTCGCGCAAAACATCTGATTTTTCAAACTTAAAATGTCTTTATGTATCATACATTGCACTTGTAAGATAATACATACACACACATATTAAGAAAAAACACAATTTTTAACATTCATGACATTTTTGATGTCATTTTTGTTATTTAAACTAGTTAAAAAACAGTTTAAAAAAGTTCTGTCTTGGACGTCCGTGTGTCTGTATGTGCGGAGGATTTTCTTGTTATCACGATAGCGACCGAAATACTTTACTAATCGAGTCTTTTTTTTTCTCTTACGCTTGAGTATGCTCAGGAATAGAACCCTTTCATTTTTCAGGGTCTGATTCGATGTGGTTTAATTGTTATTAAATAAACAAAAAAAAATATCGACTGAGATTATGAGGCGTGCACTTTTGGATTTTCCAAACTTTTTTTTTTATATATTTTAGAAGCATGGTACCTATCTGACCTCCGCGCTCCGTGGTGACGGAAGGTTCATTTCTAGTAAATACCTATTAAATCGAAATATCTATACCTATTTATTTTAATATTTCAGTTATTAAATATATTTTTTTTTTGTTTACCTATGTAACTGTAGTTACTAATTAAACTTGCTCGCCAAGCTCCATAGTTTTCTCTCTCGCTGCGCTCCGCGGTTTCACCCGCGTGGCTCCGCTCCTGTTGGTCTTAGCGTGATGATATAATATAGCCTATAGCCTTCCTCGATGAATGGGCTATCTAACACCGAAAGAATTTTTCAAATCGGTCCAGTAGTTCCTGAGATTAGCGCGTTCAAACAAACAAATAAACTCTTCATCTTTATAAAATTAGTATAGACGTGGAAAATACCAAAATGTATTAAAAATATGAATAGTCATTAGTTGTCTTGTTCAATATAATTAGTAAGTATTTACTTTAAAGCCATATAACATAAAATGCCTCATTATATAACTTGAGGAAGTTAAATAAAACTAATTTAAAATAAATCTAATTAAAACTGAACAGTAATTATAGCATAAATTACCTAAACACAAAGAATTAGTCTAATCACTAATGTAATAAGCTAAGAACAAACAAACATAATTTTCCCAGTTAGGTGACTAGGTCTTAGTACGGAATCCTATGTCTTTTTATGGTTTCATCGTATTAACACACACGTATAATGTTATCCAATAAAAAATAAAGAAATAAACAACATAATTTTCTATGTAGAATAATATTTTTTGCAACATTCATCTTGAGAACAAATAACATGAAGAATACTATAATTATTTTATATTTATTAAATTTTTCTATAGCTCTTGTTTTTCAGATACAAATAAGCTACATCATACATGCCTGCCAATTATTATCAAAATCCGTTCAGTGGTATTTTCATGAAAGAGTAACAAACATAGGTACATATCTTTACCTACATCCATCCTCACAAATTTTCGCATCAATAAATTCATCACTATTTACTACCTAGGTACCTACAACATAAGCAAAGTCAATTCCCGCGTCGCCGCGTACGCGTCGGTCTGTATGTATGTATTCTTAGATCTTTGGAACTAGATACACAGTAGATTTTGATGCAGTTTTTTTTATAGATAGATAATTTAATTAGGTTGTAGACAAAGCGGGCGAAATCTAGTTTATAATATTAGTAGGATTAGTATTATAAAAGGATAGGACGAAAACTTTTGCCCCTCATTCAAACTGTATTCATTTTAAATTGGCCAAGAATTTACGCATCATTTAATACTGAGAATTAATTTAAATAATAAAATCATAAACGGTCACTGTTTGGTTCGCAAAAACTTTCACTCGCAAGAATGAATGTACAGTTATTAATGAACTCGTTCCGATTGATAAGGAAAATAAGTCTTGTATGAATAGGAACTTTGTGGTAAAGAATAGATTATAGAATTTAATATTTTGTTTTAGAAATGGAACATAAAAATGAATGAATGAATAAAATCCTTTATTGCTATAGAAATAAAAAAAACATAACAATATACAATACATTTCAAATAAGCAAAGGGCGGCCTTATCACTAGGAAGCGATCTCTACCAGGCAATCTTTAAAGTAGGGATGTAACGATACATGATTTTGCCGATACGATACCGATACCGATATTTGTAGTAATGTATCGGCGATACCGATACCGATACCGATATCGATGGCTTGGTAGAAAAATAAATAGTGAATTATGCATAAAAAGTTACCAACATTTAACAGAGACTCAACTGTTAATCGTATTCTTTTAAATAAAAATGCCAAATCAAAAAACAAAAAAACCATTTCTTTTAGTATTATTATTTTACAAAGTCAGTACAACTTTAAGTAATACACATACAACCAGTACCTAATAAAAGTTTACTATTGGTAGAGTTTTTTCAGAAAACAAAGTGCGCACGCGCGGGCGGCTTCCCGCATCGTTCATTGGGCGCGGTTTTTTGAATTGTTTGATATCGGTATCGGTTGTTTTATTATCGGCGATACCGATATATCGGCTTGCCGATTATATCGGCCGATATATCGGTATCGGTATCGGTATCGTTACATCCCTACTTTAAAGTATGTATAGGAAAGAAATAAAACAAAACGTGGGTGAGCAAAAACAAAGCAATTCAAACAAGGAAGTAGTAGTAGTAGTAAGTATATGATAGTTATTACAAATTCGTTTTTTTTTACAATTTAGTTCAGTCTGTGTAGTCAAGCTATTTAGTTCGATATCAAAGGGAATCGTTTTTCATTATAGTTCAGATAGCTTTCTAGAAGATTATTTAACATTTGAATTTTGAACAATAAAAGCAATGAACCTATTTTGGTTATTACCTTATTACCATTGTTATTATTGATTTTCAATATTAATAATGTGATTTGAAAAAATAGTTGTAGTATCTACCTATATGCGGGCTTCTGATTGTGTAAGGTTACCTATTATAATTTATAAATAAATTAATAATTTCTGCGCATTATTAATATAAGAAAGCACTTCCAAAAGTTGAATTTACAAGAGTTTGAGCATGTCTTTATATAAGTACATAAAAATTACAAATCGCAAGTAAGTAAACCAGAAATTTTGACGATAATCTTTTAAATTAAGCTGTTTGTTCTTACCGGGTCTATTATTATATAGGAAAACGTCTTATCAAACGTATTAAAAACTTGTTACAAGACAGATAAAAAGGCAAGCTCCACCTACTCGCCTCACCGCCTAATAGCGACCAGTTTTTGTCGAATTTTTATTGTTTTTGCGAAAAATCTTTATTTTGTAGTACATAATACATAAAGAAATATGTAGTGATGGGTATAAAAAATTAATTGAATTGTTTTTCTTAAAAGATGATGAAATAATCAGACTGTGACTTTGATTGTGTTGTTTCAAATGAAAATACATACCTAGCTCATATTATATTGTTATATTCTAATTTCTAACTTATGAATATTAAAAAAAAAATCATTTGTATTCATTGAAAAGATTTTTGAAACTATTTACTACTACAGAGAGGCAATAATATATGCAACTGTTAGGTTAGGTTTACATAAACATACCTACTTAACCATGAAAATATGTAATGTTCTGCCTATTTTAGGGATCAAGTTTTTGAAGTGAAACTTCTTTATCTTTCTTTATTTATATTTAAAAAAATTTAGTGTAACGTTTTTTCACGTGACATTTTTCCGTTACGCGCCATCTTTTTCTTATCTAGGGATAGCGTGGTAGGCCACGCGCGATTCGACGTATTTCTGTAAAGTTGCATATAGTAAATTATTTTTTGAAAAATAAGGTCATAAAGAAGTTACACTTCTTACGTGTGTACACTAGTACACGCACAGTGCACACATTTTTTTTTCGCACAATCCTGGAACGATTACTTATAAATGAATTACTTAATTATAAAAATCATTACATCATAATGTTAAATCTTGTAGTTTCGTTGAACCGAGAGATATTTAAACATAATATTGAATACGTGACAAACATAACGTGTTTGAGCGTGACGTAAAATGTGATAATTAACAGGTTCTATAAAACTGGCGGTTAAAAATATTATGACTTGCAAAAAAGCTCAGAAGAAATAAAATATACCTAATCTTCTCCCTGTTTTTCCTTAATATTTATTAGTTATTAGTATTACTTATTATGTAAGACAGTTAAGTTTTTCCCCGAACACTAATAGACTAATCAAAATATCATCATTAGTTATTTTTGTTTTCCTTTTATAACACCTTTATTGTTGTGATTCAGGAAAATGTCATAATAATAACAAATAAGTACGTATTGTATAATTTAAATCGTAAATATTCATAATTCGCAATAAAAATTATCTAATATTTTTATGAATTTTATCATAAACTAGCTGTGCCCAGCGGTTTTACCCGCAGTGCTATAAAATTATTATTGAATCTCCATTTATTCAATGAACACGAATATATATGATGAAACGAATGTATTAAACAAAAGACAACATAATAATAATATTGCAATGAACAAATTTCTTTCACTTTCTCTTGTGGTCGCATAACCTCATTGACACCAATATTATTCTTAGCAATAGAAATTACATGTCATAATCCCACTCAAAAAGGAGTAGGCGTTATGATTGTTTACTCATGCTAATAAATAAGAAAGTTATTTTGTTTGTAAGTACCTATATAAAATTATCAGATTGAGATTTGAAGCTTATTTAGTATCAGCAAAAAGGTAGAAAAAATGTAGATTTTTTTTATAAAATGAGGAAAGACATCTTTTAGAATCTTTGAATCTTTTTTCTAACCTAACCTAACCGTCAAATTAAAACTTCGTATAAATGTAAATAGCAAGAAGTAAGATAGAAAAGTGGACGAGGGAGGTGACGGAATGGTGCCCTAGATACAATAAAAGAAGTAAAGGAAGGCAATATCGAAGATGGGAGGATGATATAAAGGAGGTGGCAGGACCATGCTGGACGAGGATTGCAAGAAATAGATCGATGTGGAGAATTCTTGGGGAGGCCTATGCCAAAGAGCAAGACAATCATAAAACCGGTGTCTAATGCAAACAATAATATTTTAATATGATGTTGCTTTCATAAACTAACATGTTCAATAATACTTAAGTAGTTTTTAAGAAGAAATGTAACATTTAGATTGTTAATAAAGGCTTTATTTATTTATTTATTTATTTATTTATAAATGTAAATACCTGAATCAAAATACAATAAGATACCTATTCACACACCTATTCGGCCTATTCCCATAAAACTATTTCTGCATACCGATGATATAGGCGTCCATAAATCTACAAAGGTTCATTATATCAAAGTCCAATACATAAGGCATTATGTAAATCTGTATAAGGTGGCATGATCACATTCCGAGCTATACGTCGAATTTAAAAAGCCCTTCCTTCATAGTCGGTTGCGTTTTATCAAGTGTATTCACAAATCGGCCGGTTAATCGTATATTACATGCCAAACCAGTTCTAGCTTGGACAATAATGCTGTTTTTATGATATATTTTTCCGCTGTGTTTTTGCTGTGCTGTGTTCACTTGATAGACATTCTAACGGATAATTTATATATATATATATATATATATATATATAGTATCTTAGAGTTTATTTCAGTAAATAATAATGTGAAAATCAAAATATTTTTGTTGTAAACTAACCAAGTAGCAAACTACACAAAATATTCACAAATGTGTGGTTGATTAAGCGAAACCACGTTATGTCTCTTGACTCTTCCATTGTTTTTTTTTTACTTTCAAATAGTTGAAAGTGAAATAGATAAAAACAATGGTGACAAATTGCAATAGTATGTACAGTAATCCAAAAGTAATAATGCGCATAGAAATCTTCGTCACTGTTCGGCAACTGTCATATTCCCGGAGCGTCCGAAGATGATATCTATATAGAGTGGTTAAATGCATTTTCTTCATGCGTAATTTAGTCAAATTATATGTTTTGTGCTAAAAGAGATTAATATGTATTTGTAAGTAACGATTTTGTTTCGATAATTCCTTGTAAGTAAATTAGCGAGTATAACCCCACGATTGCGAATATATCTTTGTTGGATTGATTTACTTGGAAAATTGTATAGTACTTTTAAAGTGTCTTACTGAAACTGGTGTAATGATGGAAGAAAAGAAGGTTAAATAACACAAAATTTATATTGTATAAAATATGGTTTTCAAACACAGGTTTATATATTTAAACCATATAAATCTAATCATTAAAATCTCAGTTCAAAAGTATTTACAGTGATCATTCTTCAATATTATGACAATTACAAAAAAATAAAAATAAAAACAATCAAAATCAGGGATTATCTTTATTTCTGACATTTTACGTACATCGGAACTTTCATTATGCTCTTCTTCATTTTCACTTTCCCTACTGCCATCACCTGTGTAAATCATTTCATCGATTAATTCAATTCACCTTTAAAAACAAAACCAAGAGGCAAGAAGGGTATGTAATAGCAGCTCTATATAATTCCACACAGAGAGAACACGTGCAATCACCACCAATATTTAAAGACGACTGACGTATTTTTGAGTTTTTTGACTGACAGGCTACCGTCACCTACCGCCCGATTTGTTTTTGATTGTGTATGACCGTGAATTGACTTCTATTTCTTTTGAACAAGGTGTAAAATGCAAGTGCGTTGTTTAGGGCTCTTACGATTCAATGATTCGAGTGTCTTCGGAAATACGACAATTAGCGAAGATTTGCATGCGCATTATTACTTTTGGATTACTGTACAATATTAATGACATATTAAAATAAATATAACATTATATGACTAAATTGAACTCATGTATGAGGAATGTAGGATCCTGTATCCCTATATAAGAGCCTCAGTAATTTTAGTCAAATATACAAATAATACCGGCTTTACACAAGTATATATATATAAAATAAGACGTATATATACCTGTATACAGGGTGTCCCAAAAAGTAGTGATATACTGAAGCTGGGAGGTAGAGGACCTAGAGGGCTATCCGAATCACCCCCATGTATGTTATGCGATTTTTCGTATTTTCGGAGTTATGACGTTTTTTTCAATTTTTCATCTATCGCTGAGTATACGATGAGATTTTTATTTATTCGGGCGAATGCGGGGTCATTTTAAAAATTTCTGGTAATTAAACACCTTGTTATTGGTTTTAATTTGTTTTTATTAATCATCATGTTAATTCAATTTTTGCACTTACCACATTTAGATTTCAATTTTTCGATTGAAGCCTTCTGAATAATAAAATGAAATTTTCAGGGTAGCTACCTGATAGATAGAGCAAGTTTTTAAAAGCTAAACGGAAAACTTTTTTTAATGTGATTTTATTTTTTTTACGGGCCCTTGAAGTGGTGAGCATACTAGGTAATTTTATCTTTCTTGGCATTTAATTCTTTTTTTATTCCATTCAAAGATCTAACGATAGTAAATGTTACCATACTGAATTGGCCTATCTTTCAGCTTAGCAAACAAAAAAAAATCAAGCATCTAGCGCAATAATTGACGTCACCATGAGTGAAAATATCATCGTACTCGGCGATAGGTGAAAAATAGAAAAAAACGTCATAACTCCAAAAATACGAAAAATCGCATAACATACATGGGGGTGATTCGGATAGCCCTCTAGGTCCTCTACCTCCCAGCTTCCGTTCATCACTACTTTTTGGGACACCCTGTATAATGTATAAATAGTCACCTTCAAGATGTGGGTGTGTCGCCGGATCATGCGCAATTAGTTCCTACAAACTCTAACGCAATAAGCTGTCTATAATATCATATAAATAATTCATTAATTATTTAAATCAAAATAGGCATAAATAATTCATTTGTATTTTGTCTCCGTGTTGCGAATGTTCGACTCACAGGCGACGATTGTAATTACTAGTGTAGTAATTATTTATTAGTGCTATTTATGTAGGATAAGTCGTAGATATCAATAAATGTTTTATTTATTTATTTATTTATTTTATTTAGATATGGTATTATTTTGTTGTTGCTCTGACAAACCCAATACCCAAATTGTTTGGTCGTTTGATAAGTAATGCTTTGGTCTCTCCTGATTCGTCAATTTCTTATAAACTAATAAATCAGATCAAAGTCTATTCCATGGCAATAGCAAGTCCATGATAATGTATAGCAATGAATAAAACGAAGGCACCTTGTACATTGATCAAACAATTTGTCGCCACGCGTTGCGGCTGTGATTGCAATTTTCCACCCTTCCTAGTTGTATAACGTGACAATTGTTGGATAATCTGTTCTGAGAGCTATATCCGTGATGGGTTATCTGTGGGAAATGTTAAATTGTTTTAGATAAGGCTTAGAGCAGGGCAAAGAGGAAAACTCGCTCTTTTTATGAAAATTTATGACAAAAAAAGAGATTGTAAAATTTAAGGAAATCTAGAATATAAGTAGTTATCTCTTTAGATAGTAAATGTAATCTAGTAGTTTCCGTTCATACTTGCGAATTTCAGTAATATTCTAAACGACTTAATTAATGTATAATAAACTTCGTATCCGTTGCAGTTTATATAGGTACCAAGTACATAATTATTAGATATTATACTCAAATCTCAATACAAATATTCAATGCCCATATCAATATCTAAAACCAGGTGTAGTTGCCTACGCTTATATCTATTGCCTACATCTATATAAAGCCCTAATCACGTGAATTAAAAGAAGTTGCTTAGAGCCTGCTATTGATACGTTTTTGCAACTATCACGTGGTGACAGGTGAGTCGACTGCTATATTATTTAACACGTCTCGAATCTCGATACACCGGTTCTGATCAATTTTATTACCTCAAATGATAAAATACTGTAATATTAATTCATCGTGGTAGTTATAAAGAATTTTGAAATTTTGCGAAAAGGGTGCGAATGACAATTGTTGTAGTTAAAATATTGTTTTATTGTAAAAATTGAATGAAGAAAACTCGATTGTCACTTAAATTAGCAGTCAATCGAATATTTAATTTAGTAATTAAAAAAAAAAAAACTTTGAATCATTATTTTGGTGTTCCAAGTATTAAAATTGTAAAATACTATACAACGATTTACTAAAAAACTAAAAATTATCGTAATAAGTTGCATAATACATTTCTATTTGGAAGTCGCTTATATTACAAAATCATATAACAGAAGATAAAATTAATTACATTACAAAATGCACTATTATCCAAGTAATTAAAATATTGCATTGTATCTTATCGAATGTGCAAGTTTTCATTCGATAAGTTATTGAGAAATAGAAACATTATTTATGATTTTGCAATGCCTTTGCCATTAATAAATGTATTATTATTTAATAACGCCATCTAGCGGTAATAAGAGATACTAAAATTGATACAGTGTGATTTTTAACGATTTTTTCAGAAGACTTACGTTTTTATGCATCACATGTGTACATATTCAAATGCGTATTTTCATGACACTTTCCTAAGACAAAATGACAATCTTAATATATATAAATCTCGTGTCACAATGTTTGTCCTCAATGGACTCCTAAACCACTTAACCGATTATAATAAAATTCGCACACCATGTGCAGTTCGATCCAACTTGAGAGATAGGATAGGTTTTATCCCGGAAATCCCTCGGGAACGGGAACTATGCGGGTTTTTCTTTGAAAACGCGGGCGAAGCCGCGGGCGGAAAGCTAGTATACTTATAATAAACAATATATACCTATACATAATATTATAGGTAATATTTTTCACCAATAACAATATTATTTTAATAAATGCTTAAGTAAAAATGAATGGATTTAAATAAAATTAAAGTTACCATTCACGCATTGCCCTCAAATATTTATTTATCTGTGCAAACAATATGTTTTGTGGTTGTTCAGTTTAAATAATTGAACAATGAAATTAATATTCATTCAAACCTTTTAAATCTAAAAATGCTTTAAATAAAATTACAAAGAAATTTGTTTACTAAAAATAAAAGAAAAAAGTTTGTACAACGACAAAGCGATAGAAGATAACACAATTTAAGGATTCATGATAAGACTCCATAATTCTTTCAGGTCGTGTTTTGAATTTTGATCTAGAATAAAGAAGCAATTTTTATTGCCTAAAATGTTAAATTTTAAAAAGATGCATAAAAAATTCGACGACTGAATTGTAATTTTATGATAAATTATTTTTAAATATTGTTATAATATAGACTAAAGGTATGTATGTAGATTTTTAGGTGTATAAAAGTAGGTTAAGGATTCTTTCTACATTGAAAATTAAATATGGACACTACTACACATAGTAACTATATACTTACTAACTATTTAGTAATCTGTGCTACTAATTACTGCTTCACCTACATACTACCTTTTATGTATCAAAATAACACTACACTGTATTAGCTACTACTTATTCTGTGTCTAAACACTATAATCATTACTAATATTATAAAGCTGAAGAGTTTGTTTGTTTGTTTGAACGCGCTCATCTCAGGAACTACTGACCGATTTGAAAAATTCTTTCGGTGCTAGATAGCCCATTTATCGAGGAAGGCTATAGGCTATACAGGGTGTCCCAAAAAGTAGTGATGAACGGAAGCTGAGAGGTAGAGGACCTAGAGGGCTATCCGAATCACCCCCATGTATGTAATGCGATTTTTCGTATTTTCGGAGTTATGACATTTTTTTCAATTTTTCATCTATCGCTGAGTACGATGAGATTTTTATTAATGGTGACGTGAATTATTGCGCTAGAAAGTTGATTTTTTTTTGTGTGCTAAGCTGAAAGATAGGCCAATTCAGTATGATAACATTTACTATCGTTGGATCTTCGAATGGAATAAAAAAAAGAATTAAATGCCATGAAAGATAAAATTTCCCAGTATGTTCACAACTTCAAGGGCCCTTAAAAAATAAAATCACATAAAAAGTTTTCCATTTGGCTTTTAAAAACTTGCTCTATCTATCAGGTAGCTACCCTAAACAATTCATTTTATTATTCAGAAGGCTTCAGTCGAAAAATTGAAATCTAAATGTGGTAAGTGCAAAAATTTAATTAACATGATGATCATTAAAACCAAATTAAAACCAATAAATAGGTGTTTAATTACCAGAAATTTAAAAAAAAACCCCGCTGTTGCTCAATGCAAGTGCGACATCACCGTAAAAAGTTGTCTTTTAAATGTCTGAATGCCCTTTTATCATTTTTAATGGTTTCTTCTGCTACTATGAATTTCCGGGTTATTTCGTCCAAATTGTGGCATTCTCTCAAGTAGCCGAGGTCTTTTTAGAATCCCCATTGAAACAAATCAATGGGGTTTAGGTCGAGGGACCGTGGAGGCCAGGCTTTAAGGCAGGCGTCACCGGCGCATGTGCAGGCTGCAGCAACAACCAATCCATCTTTCAGGGCATCTTTGCCCTTTAGCCTGGCCTCCACGGTCCCCGGACATAAATCCTATTGATTTTTTTCCGTGGGGATACTACAAAGACGAGAGACTGCCACAATTTGGACGAAATAACCCGGAAATTCATAGTAGCAGAAGAAACCATTAAAAATGATAAAAGGGCATTCAGACATTTAAAAGACAACTTTTTACGGTGATGTCGCACTTGCACTGAGCAACAGCGGGGTCATTTTAAAAATTTCTGGTAATTAAACACCTTGTTATTGATTTTAATTTGTTTTTATTAATCATCATGTTAATTCAATTTTTGCACTTACCACATTTAGATTTCAATTTTTCGATTGAAGCCTTCTGAATAATAAAATGAAATTTTCAGGGTAGCTACCTGATGGATAGAGCAAGTTTTTAAAAGCCAAACGGAAAACTTTTTATGTGATTTTATTTTTTTACGGGCCCTTGAAGTGGTGAACATACTGGGTAATTTTATCTTTCTTGGCATTTAATTCTTTTTTTTTATTCCATTCAAAGATCTAACGATACTAAATGTTATCATACTGAATTGGCCTATCTTTTAGCTTAGCACACAAAAAAAATCAAGCATCTAGCGCAATAATTCACGTCACCATAAATAAAAATCTCATCGTACTCAGCGATAGATGAAAAATTGAAAAAAACGTCATAACTCCGAAAATACGAAAAATCGCATAACATACATGGGGGTGATTCTGATAGCCCTCTAGGTCCTCTACCTCCCAGCTTCAGTATATCACTACTTTTTGGGACACCCTGTATATCATCACGCTAAGACCAGCAGGAGCGGAGCCACGCGGGTAAAACCGCGGAGCGCAACTAGTATTTAGATAAATTAAAGAATGTGGATAGTCAGATTTCTATATTACATATTAAACCGCGGGGCGCGGCTAGTATAGAATAAATCTAATCTAACATCAATCAACATGAAAGGAAAGGCTATGTCGTGCGTATGTTATATTATTTTTATACAAATTATTGTACTCAATTCCACTACTTCCTAATGCCCACATTTCCTCTAAGGCTCATTATCTGGAACTATTGTCTTGCCTTCCGTATGGCCTCGGTCTTAATTATTTCATGTTATTCATATATTTATAATTTAATTATTATTTAAAAGCTTCAGTTTTGTCCTAATATCTACATATTTTTTTGTGGTTGGTTTTAACTCGATTATTGTACAAAGGAGTGGGATTTAAAGTTAAATTATGTAATTAATAAATTGTGACTTTTTTTCAGGCACTGATTGTGATCTATACCTATTCGTAGGTAGTTATTATTTTAGTAGCAAAAGTCTGTATGAAATAAACTAATTTTATGGAGAAAACAAATAAATTAATTATCTTCGAAACGTGAAGAACATTCTGCTATTCTCAGTCAATTGTAATAGGGACACTAGAAATTACTTTTCCAAATCAAAACATAAGTTATTTTTTTTCTACTAGAATAAATATTAAAATCGTATCACCTTGAAAATCTGAAATGCATATGCATAGGTCTTGGATAATTCCTAAGTAGTAAGGTCATTGATCATATGACTGCAATTACTTCTGAATGGAAAGGGCCTTGTCAAAGGGTTTCGTAAAACATAAATAAATCTAGTTATATTATGAAATAAACTATAAGAAAATGTAGATTTTTATAGCATTTTATAGCATTTATACAGAATGGATAACTATTAAAACATTTTTAAAGAATAAACAAAATTAGATAGCGAGGCGGAATTACGAACCCTTCATATTCATAAATTATAATCTCTAAATAATTAAATGTATACCTAAATATTTAGATTAATTAAAGAATGTGGATAGTCAGATTTCTATATTACATATAGCTGTACTTAAAAAATCTGTATAATTTATAATTATTTATCTTTATCGTGTCCTATTAATTATTATAACTTGTCAGATAAATTACAGACATGAAATCAAGAAAGCAACGTGCTCATATTCATTTAGGGTAGGGGAAGGAAAATGATCAAATACGTAACTTATAATAATTAAAGTAATAAATTACATAACAATGTCTGGAAATGAATTCTCTGTCAATAGCATCATTTCTCTATTGTTAAAAGGTATTGTTCATTTTTAGTTCCATTGTTGAAATTCTGATTAATTGCAATTACTTAACCGATGGAACCTTGATAGAAATGAAACAAAGATGTTATACAATCCATGGAGCACGTGTTATAATTTCATTGTTTTACGTTTGAAAGAAAAGCAACGTCTGCCACTTTATACCTGCTAATTAATCATTAGTAGGTATGTTCTTTGCAAAATCATCCCGGTTGTCTGGGAGACATCGCTTTTAGCGATAAGACCGCCCTTTGAACATTTTCAAGATTCCTTTTATTGCCGTTTTCTTTTTAATCATATTTATTGTGTGCAATAAAGTATTCATATATTTCATTTTCAAAAATTTCAGCAATTTATCAAAGGCGTTAAAGCTGAAGCTTTTTCTGTACATAATATTGTTAAAAGTTAAAAATTAAAATACATTTTACATTACACGTGTACATAATATCTAAAAAACAAAACAAATAAACAGCAAAGCCTACGCGCATTTATTACAATGGCGACCTTCAAACGCTCTAATCTTTATTCTTATTATCAGTTAAATAAAATTGGTCAAGCCATATTAGGCCTCCACGTTGGCATTCAATACATGATTTCAAAAATATGTAGGAACTCCTGTAGAATATGTATTTTATTGTTTTTAAACGATAAGGCATATATCCACGCTGTGCATATAACAAAGACGATATTTTAAGAATTGTATTGTTTTACGACGCGCACAAAATATTTCTTGACGTATGTAACATGTAACGATCTAATTATACTTTTTAATCTGTATTCATTGAAGCACGATTCCAATTATGAATTGACTTCGCGCTAAAACTTCTGTCAATGGCTGTCAATTTTTTTTCATCAGTGTTGCCATGGTTGCGACAAAGAATTATTTTATTTTCAGGCGTTTATACTTTATATGATATTTTATAAAACAATTAACTTCAAATATGTACTGATTACACATAACTTATAGGTAATTTTTATTCTAGAAGAATAAAATGACAAGAGAGTGAAGGAAACAGGTACTTTTGGATAGTAGCCAATACAAACTACTTCCTTCCTGCACATTGGTTTATAGTATTCAACTGTAAATAATGAACGTAAAAATGTTATCTTGAATCTGAAATCCATTCGCGGAGCTTAATTACAATAGTTACAGAAGGTTAAATTGATTCGTTGCACTTTATCTTCATAAAAATATGATCAATAATAATGAAACTGATTGTCCGTTTGTCGACTCAACAATACCTAACTCTGCTTCAAAATTTATTTGTTTTACAAGGTTTGTCTTAATACATAAATACGTACAACATTTACAATAGCAAATATTTAGTCAAATGAGAATCCATTCAATGCTATAGAAACGGCGGTTCGTATGTAGCTTTGTGTAAAGACCTAAATCATCAACAATTTATCCATTCTTTCCAAAAATATAAGTACAAAAAAACAACTACTATAACTTTTTTTCTTTTTATTTCCAGGAGTCGCTAGCGGAATGGGACCGCGGGTTCGACGGGCCCCCGGACTCCACGCAGGGCCGCAAGTGGAGCATGCGCAGCGCACACGCGCAGCACACGGGCGAGCAGGGGG
>CAJQZM010033239.1:5585-20657 GCA_907164665.1 Colias nastes
CCCCGCAGGCACCAGTATAGAGCGCCGTGTACTACTGCGCAGTCGGTTACGCCTTCGAATACGCAACGGACACCTAAAAATAATAATCAAACTAAAAACACGCTTAAACACATGATAATTGTATTTTCACAGATCCTTGATAGGTGTACAAAGTTTGAATAAGGTTTGAATTAAATCTGTCCATTTAAAGTGCGTCAACATCGAGTTTAGAGGGGTCAATATAGTACAAAAATGTATCGGATACATACAATCATGTCGGTTACGTACAAACATACAGGTGAAGCTTATACAAGTGTATTAATAAAAATTAAAAAAAAAAAAACAACAAAAAATATTGATTTTTGACAAGGCATAATTTGTTTGCGTCTATGTATGAGTTTACGATTGATCATCATCAGTCAGTCATCAGTTCAAGTTCGAGCTTAAGTTTGTATTTATGTATGAACTTAAGTTTGAGTTTAAATTTGAGTTTGAGTTTAAGTTTTCGTAAATAATACATACCATCATCATCAATCCCAGCTTGCTGTGCTTCAGGCGATATCGAGAAACAGGAACACGTGCGCGTGAGTCGAGTGTACTCACAATACTTGAGTGTTTGGAGCCTGTTATAGTTATGTGTTTTAGTACTAGATGGCGCTGTTATTAAAATTAAGTTTTAGGTATAAATTTCGAGTTATATTGTACTTTAGATAGACAGCTAAATAGATAGATGATTACAGTACACAAAAATCACAAATAGAAGAAAAAAACAAACAAAAAATTACCTAATTCATTAAATTGTTATTTTTTTTGTCTTAGAACTACTAAAAACGATTTTGAAGACTTTTTCAGGAGCAGAATTTCTGCTAACTTTTGCTACATTTAACCCTTTCACAACTGCTAAGTATACTACTCAAGTTATGGAAAAAATCCTAGTTTTTAGAAGGAATTCTATAAGTTTTAAAGATATTAAAAGTCCATAAAAATATAAATTCAGACTTAAAAAAATAGTAAAAAATACTAACTTATTCATATGTATAACCGTCGTTGTTATTGTAACTAGCACACAAGTGAGCGCGCACACGAGACAGCAAGCGCCTACCACTTTGATCTGGAATAAGCGAAAATGTGTTTTATTTGTATATCAATAACATTTATTTTGGTTTGGCAATTTTGTGATGTATTGTAGATTGAATAATGTGTTTTATGTGTATTAATGTGAAGGCTAATTTTCCTATAACATATATTCCAAATACTAATTTATGTAGTTTTACCCTAATTAAATTAGTTTTTACTTTTAAAACGAAATATATTCAAACTTCCATCATTCATTTACTATCATTATCATTGCGCTCTCACATACATATTATACATGGGTCAATCAACTTTTAAGTGTACATCAATGAAAAATTTTAATTTTTTAATTTTATTTGCAAATTCTTATATTTTAGCATATTTCTTGTAGATAAATATTTATATTTTAAGAATTCACAATGAGCAGAATGATTTATTTAAATTTAATAGTAAATTTGACTCTGAAAAACACATGACTCTAGTTAAGATAGTCCCTTGGACAACTAAGCAAAATAGGCTTCAAAACCATTTAAAATTCAGTGAAATTGAAACCGTCACTATATTCTCACTTAATATAAGATGGATTTCAATTTAACATCCATAAATAAATGACGCGACTTTTAATTTATTAGTTATTCCCAATAATATTGTCTCCTGGGCAACGATAAACTTGAAATGTAACGAAATTTTCATTTAACTTGTAAAATAATAATGAATACAGGATATTTAACAGTTTATAAATTCACTTTTAATGATTAAATTAGTATTTGAAAATTTTGTAAACCTTACTGTTTTTTTTAAAGTAATTAAGACGATAATTTATCTTTAGCAGACAGAGACAAAATGGTTGTCCAGTGGACATATACGGTTGTCCATAGGACATAATCGGGAGTCCAAAGGAGATACTAGTTCTTTTATTGTAAAAAAGAAACAATATGACAATAATTATCAGTTATATTATATTTTTTTACGAAAGAATCAACATTACAATAAGCTATTCTATAATGAAATGCAGAATGGACGAAGAGCTTGGAAGCGCATTCTCAGTTATATTCCTATCAGCTTTTTGGCGATATCTCTGTGACTGTTTTCGCAGCTTGCATATAATTCTGCAGTTTTCTGTATCTTCTGGTGGCATACTTGAAAATAGTTTTTTATTCCTATGGTAGCTTTCCCTTTCTTTTCTCTTTCGCTCAGCTAATTTTTCCGGGTCTGCTTTAAGTTTTTATTTATAGCGTCTTGACTTTTCTTTTTCCGTCAATCCCATTTTCTAAAAATAATAACAAAAATAATTTAGAATAGAGAACTATCAGATAATAAAAATGTGTTAAGTAAGCTAACACACGTCAAGAAGTACAAGTTGAAATTGGTCAAAATATTAATCTAATTTATATTCAATATTAATAGATGCTCTAGCCCTTATAAGAGGCTATTCGGTGACTAATTATTGAAAGAAAAAGTATTACTTTATGCTGATTCTATCAATTTTGTCCTATGGACAACCAAAATGTCCCACGGACAACTGTTTTGGTTGTCCAAGTGACTGGTTGTCCGAGTGACATTTTACAGTCTTTGCGCTCCCTAGTAATAAATAACGATATTTTGAATTAGGTCTTACGCGAAATGAAAAATATAGATTAAGTAGAATATATTTCACTTTAATTTACTACGATATATCAAATACTTACGTTTTTGTGCTGGTTGTCCGGTGGACACACAAAAAAGCCACGCTCTTTCTCGAAGCACACTCAACCGACTGGCGCCGCGGCAAAGCGGAATTCAAAATAGCGGCTAGATGAATATTGTTGCCAAATGAATGAACTTGCTCTGAAGGCACTGATTACGCAATCTTTCCTTTGGTTTCGGAACTTTTTTGCCGTTGTCCGGTGGAAGTTAGGATAATAAAATATAACAGGGACAAAAATGAACATGCAAAAAACCCGTTAAAATTATAAAGCAAACAAAAATCTATATGCTAGGATCATAGTAGACATTGTAATAAATAATTATGTACAAGCGTAATTAATTGCCATATATAGTATTTTTTGTAAAAAGCAATGTTTCATTGTACTAACCTACTGGGGGACACACAATAAAACACGTTATCAGATGTTTTGTCACTCGGACAACCATTACAATTCCAGTATAATAGCTATTAATTTAAAATAATGTACTCGTATGTTTGCTTAATAATAAGATAAATGCGACATATGCCAACAAATCACTTAATTTTCTTTAGAACTGCGATTATTGGTCAGGGACAAAACATAGTACTTACAGGACAAATAAAAGTTGATTGACCCACATATATATTTATATTTTTTAATTTAAACTTTTTGTAATCAAACCGAATTTTTGTTTTGCTTTAAAAAATGTACTTGTATTTATAAGGAGGAACGCTGGCTCTTGAGACACAGAGTTACTCTAGTTCAAGAGTCAGCGTAGGTACATATTTTTGTAAAGTTAATGTTTTTGGCAAAATAAAGATTTATTTTATTTTATTTTTTTTATTTTTTTTTATCATTGAAGCCAATGCTAAAATATTTTGTTAATACATATTAGTTACAAATTCTTTTTCACAAATATTTAAAACAAAAGTAAGTTTCTGTTGTTCTTCAACAACATAAATTTTCAATAAAATATTAATAATTTAATAGCATGCATGAACAACAAAATTTTATTTTTTATTTAACTTAAAAATTAACCGAGATTTATACAAACTTTCCACCCCTTTTATAGCCTCTTTGTGAATTAAAAAACAACACTTTTTTTTTAATATGTAGGTCTGTGTTTTGTCAGTCAGTTATTTATTTATTTATATACTACAATAATACAATTCATTATAAATTAAATTAAACTGCCGCAAACATAATCTCTTTAGAGATTTACCGTGCGCCAGCGCCGTCGACATAAGAAAACAATTAAGATTCGATAACATTGACAATCAAAAATAAAAATTAGTTAAGTATTACATACATTCATTCACAAAACTAATAAAAATATCCCGCAACGTCTAAGTACATCTTTTATTTAATTATCGTAAGATATAACAATCGTGGGTAGAAATAAAATAATCTACGTCTTATCGCAACTGCGATCTGCACTCTGCACCACAGGGTGTTGATTTTCGCTTACAATTAATTAATTGATAGATTGAGATACAATTTACACAATTATATGTCAGTAGATAATGTATGTGTGTACTCTATGTATATTAATTGATAGATTGAAAGACATTTTTTTTACACAATTATATGTCAGTAGATAATGTATGTGTGTATATATACATAAAATACTAATAACTACACGCACACATTATGGCGTTAGTCTACAGGGTGTAATCGTTAAGTGTGCACAAGCGATTATTCCGTAACTATTGCAGATATCAAAAAACTTCAAACTGATATCGAAAGTACTTAACCTAATGAGTAAAATGGCCGTAAAAAATTTTTAAAAATAAAACGAGAAATATCCATAAATGTTACATTAAAAGCTCCCATACAATTTATTTCCCATACATTTTGTATTCATAGCAGATTTTCGAAGTGACGTTCTCATTGTGCAATACAATGAGGAGTTCTATTTACAGTTTCTAAATGAACTTCCCTTCAAATTTTCTAAGTAATTAAAGCAGAAAACCAAAAAAGAAAGAAAAAGCTAAAATCTTTCATATTAAATGTACATGGGATATTCATATCTCATACTAATGTATGGGAGGGTTTAAAGTTAATTTTTTAGATATTTCTCGTTTTATTTTTAAAAATGTATTATGGCCATTTTACTCATTAGGTTAAGTACTTTCGATATCAGTTTAAAGTTTTTTGATATCTGTAATAATTACGGAATAATCGCCTGTACACACTTAACGATTACACCCTGTATATTTAAATAATTTTTAGTATGAATATTTATCATTAATTAATTGTTCATAGTAGTTTTTTAGTTTTATTTTAATATTTTTATTTGTTAGTGTATCTTTAAGTGTTTTAGGTAGTCTATTTATTAAGTTAGGAATTACGTAGTTCAATGTTCTTTTTCCATAAAGGTTATTATAGCTTGGTAACTGAAGAACTGAGAGGTCCGCCCTACGAGCTGAATAATAAGAGTGTTTTATTTTGATGAAACTATCTGTAAAAAAGTATTGTTTTAATAATACTAGTTCAACTTGTTCGTGAATAGGTAATACTTTTAGAAAAGAGAATAATTTACGATAGTCGTCATTGTAAGTTGTTTTAAGATTACTTGGAACAATTACTTTTAGAATACGTAGCTGTAGTGAAAATATGCTGTCGAGATGTGTTTTGTATGTTCTCCCATAGCTTGATAGTCCGTATAGTATTATAGACTCCACCAGAGCTTTATAAAGTAACAGTAGCGTTTTGTATGGCACTTTGTATTTGATTAGAGAGAATTTAGCTAATATGGCTCTTAGCTTATCACAAACGTGGTTTATGTGAGCTTTCCAATTTAATCGATCGTCAATGATTAAGCCAAGATATGTGTGATTGCTAACGAGACCTATGGCGTCACACGAGCAAGCATGTATAGCGTCACATTTTTTGGAATGTAGGCAACTATGATTATGAGCTATTAATTTTGGTGAAATTGCGCTGCGGTTATGACTTGAACTAACGTACATTAATTTTGTTTTGCAAGCATTGAGTACCAATCCAGCGTCGTGGGACCACCTAATGAGAGTATCAAAATCCCTTTGAAGTTTTGTTAGAGCCTCATCTACACTATTACCAGTTGAAACAAGGCACGTATCATCAGCAAACTGATAGATCTCGCACTGTTTTAATGCATTGGAGAGGCTGTTTACATATGTTAGATAGTGCAGCGGTCCGAGGACCGAGCCCTGTGCCGTGCCTTCCGTAACGTGTACGGGGTAGCTGTCAGCATTGAGGACTCGAACTTGATATGATCTATCTTGGAGATAATTCTCACACCATGACAAGAGTCTTCCTCTAATACCGCTATCATTTAGATTTTTTATCAGTGTGCTGTGCCTTAAGGTGTCAAACGCCTTACTATAGTCAATAAATACGATTAGGACATGCTTTTTACTGTCAAGGTGTTTATAAAGACTATCTGTAAAGGTGGAAAGCAGCTGTGTTGTATTTTTATGCGGTTGAAATCCGTATTGATTTTTTGTTAATATGTCGTTGCGTTCATAAAAACTGTAAATTTGGCTACTAATATACTTTTCTATTATTTTGTCTATAGTAGGTAATATGGTTATTGGTCTATATTTGTCATAGTCGTTTCTGTTACCATTTTTATGAATTGGACGAACAATGCCTTTTTTAAGTTCTGTTGGATATTTGCCACTTATGATGCTGGTGTTTATTAAATTTGCCAAGGTATTTTTTATTTTCTCACAAAGTAATTTAATGTCAATTGCTCTTATTCTATCCAACCCAGGAGCTTTGTTGCTATTTAGTGCTTTTATTATTTTGGCTACTGAATTGGCGTCGGCTCGCTTAAATCGCATGCTTACATTCGCCGAGTGTTCATAGCATTTTTTATCAAGCAACGGTTTCACACATTTCGGGATTATTTGTTTGACACTATTGTGAAAAGATGAGGCAAAATTATTTGCAATATCGTTACTTGTTGTCCCTTTCTTAATAAATGCATTACGCAGTATTGAATCAATAGAAGATTTTATTCTACCAGTGAGTTTGTTAAGTATTTCCCATAGCTTTTTTGTATTATTCTTGTTTGATATGATATTATATTTTGTGTATTTATTTTTTGTTTTATTAATTAATGAATTTACATAATTTCTATATTTATTATATTTTTGTTTAATAATATAATTATTTGTGTCTTTAGTCCACTGTATAAATAGTTTGTCTCTAATTTCACAAGCTTGTATAACCTTCCTATTAATCCACTCGTTGTTATTTCGTCCTTTATTATTAGTCTTAATTTTAATAGTAAATTCACATTTTTCATAGCTGTTTTTAAATTGATCGTGTATATAGTTATATATATTAATTGGACATGTCATATTGTCCGTACATGTCCAATCAATTTGTTCTAGTAATGTATTTAATTTTTTATTATCTATCATAGTTTTATATTTTGTATCATCCTGTGTACAAACCCCGACACAAGCGAGCATTACGGCCCGGTGATCCGCTAGTGTCGTACCGATCGCTGCTGTGAATAGATCTTTTGCGTGTGATCGAGTGTAGATGTGATCTATGCATGATTTACTTATTTTTTTATTATATGTTTCGATTCTAGTGTAAGCTGTGATCCCACACAAAAGGCCTAGACCATGCATTGTATTATTATATTTATGTTTTATAGGAGTGTCTGATTGCAGATCTATGTTAATATCACCCAGTATATAAAGATCAGTTTTTATAGGGCACTTATTCATTATTAGTCTGTTAAGTTCATCGATAAATAAGTGTTTATTAGTGTTAGGGGGACGATATATTGCACAAATATTAAATCTCTTTTTTTTAATAATAATTTAAATAGTTTTAATGTGTATCATGCTATTTTATTCATTCATGCTAAAATGTCAATAAATCATGCCAATAAATGTGAATCGAACATACTTTTCTTACCATATAGCTGTACCGATTTCTTCTGCGAGCTAGACTCATGATGCAGACGCCTGTTAGCACCAACTGCGGACAAAATATATTTATTAGACTTATACACTTTATTATCACACACATAAATACAGAAAAAATACAGGGAATTTTTGTGAGAAAAGATTTTTTAATTGTGGGTAATATTTTTTTTTTTACAATATGCTTACATCTTCATTCATTTCGTGATATTGTCTGTATAAGAAGCATTATTTTAGTCATTCATTTTAAGTATAGTGTGTATGGGAACATATTTTCAACTTTTTTTTTTTTACTGAAAGTTTAAGTTTGTATTTTAGAAGCATTTTTAGTGATTTTTTTTTGGTTTGCATTTTTTCCCCCTTTTTTCGTGATAAACTTACCATTGCTGCCGGCACTGCAGCGGGAACAGTCTCCAAATGATGCGGCGAAGCTGTATACGCCCGTAGCAGTATATGCTGTGCTGCTAGCAGCCCACCGAGCGCAGCTTATCATTTATTTTAGAGATAATGTGTATATGAAGCTTTTTTTTAGTTTTTTACTAAAAACTAACCATGTATCCATCATTTTCATGATTATGCGTGTTTCAGGAGCATTTTTGGAGATGTTTTTTGCGAATTTTCCCACTTTTTTTCGTTTTTCCCCCCTTTCCCCATTAATCTTACCATAGCAGCGGGCACAGCAGCGGGAACAGTCTCCAAATGATGCGGCGAGGCTGTATACGCCCGCAGCAGTATATGCTGTGCTGCTAGCAGTCCGCCGAGCGCAGCTGCAAGAGCCCCGCAGCCACAACACCACCAGGCGTATTTCTTGCGACGGCATGGCGTGTCTGTGCAGCCGACTGGCGCTGGAAGCGAGGATATATGGATAAATGTATTGATAAAAAATAACATATGGTTATAAAATAATCACAGGGAGGATTAGCAGTAAAAAATAAGAATGGTTGATAAAAATAAAAAACTTTTAACTAAAGTTTCGGTTAAACAAGCGTAACGCGAACCTATAAGATTTTTTCCCGTAGCCGCTTAGAGAAGTTTTCATTTCAAAAATCGTAAAATACAAAATATTTTGTGTAAAAAAATGTATTGAATTATTTCACACAAATTTTATGATAAAAAATTGAATACTAACACGAGTCTGTCGTCCGTGGGTAGGATATTTATTATTTACGCAAAGCTTTGAAACGAAATTAGGTAACCAAAATTAATTTTTACGCGGATAGTTATGTAGGTATGTAGGTTTACTTGTAAGTATTTTTTTCTTTTACAATAAATGATGATTATTGTTCCTTACAGGATATGCCAATGTAATCAAAAAATAAGTAAACCAACATATCACTGGCGATATTTCTATGAACAGATATAAAACTTGTTGTAAAGCCTTATAATTTTCGCGAAATAAATGGGCTGATATGATTGAAGTATATAGGTTCAAAATCATATTTTTTGTTGTTAGATTGTATCATAATAAATAAATAAAATAAAACTACAAAATTTGAACTTGTAATTTATAATTTGTATTTATGTTGTTTACCAAAATACGGTGGAGGCGGCACATAATGTTGAGCTACATCAGCGGCGATAGTAGACTGTGGTGTTGATACTTGATATTGTAACACTTGCATTATACCACAAGTTTCCATAACACACAAACACACACTAATACACACACAACATGAATAAATATCGATTGTCAAAAGTTCCGATTCAAATCTGAGTACGAATTCGAAACGCGCGCCATTTTCGGAAAATCGATATTACACGCAAACACTACGCTTGGCACATACTGCTTATAAAAAAAAATCCGTAATTAAATGTACTGGCTGTTTATAAAATAGACAATTAATAATCCGAAAAAAACGAATGTCAATTTTTTTCTAATATCACTCGCTTTTTTTTAATGGAAGGGCGCGATTCTAACTGGAGTATGCTTTAAAAAAATGACAGTCTAATTTCCGAACACTGCTTTATAATTTCGTATTTGTTTTCGTAATTAACATATTATTTACTATTTAGCACTGTAGACGCGACTAGGTTATGTAGAGTACAACAATGGGACTGCTTCGCGCAGGCGCAGTAGGTACGCCATTACAGCAGGTAAAAAGGGATTACGTTGACATAAAACCTTAGCCATAGACTACATTAAAAAAATAACAGGTAAATAGTATTGTTACAGTAACATTCTTACTTTTGAAAGCCTGATAAAGGTTTGTGGGAATTTTGGACACCTGTTCTGAATGTATGTGAATTTTTATTTTGCGTAAATCAGTGTGACATCTTTTTACAAATGGAGCAAACGGAAGGCATTTTGTGATTTTTGTTTGCATTTTCAATGTTACAGATAAATGTCACTGAATAGACATTTTACATAAAGGCTAGTGATGCAGATTGTTAAGCGATTTATTGTTATTTTTTCAATTGTTATTTTTAAATTTATTATTAAGCTTTATATGCATTCATTAAAAATACAATTTATAAGCCCCTATGTTTAAGTAGGCGGGAGGCGGCTATTATAGTAAAATTCCTGAAATCACTATTATGTCTTCAGAAAGTCGACAAGACGCTGGCTAACTTAACTCAATATTACCTGTAAACCTACTAACTAACTAACTAACACTATTACGTCTCTGACAAACCCACTTTTAACGAACAAACTCACCATTATACCTCCGGTTGGTCGCTTAATTACGAGTGTAACAGTTAATCGCCAACTAACTAAGTGACTGACTAACTAACTAACCTACTAACCTACCAACAAACTCACCATTATGTCGTCTGTTAGTCGCCAACACACTCGCCGGCGGGCGCGGCGGCAGCGCGGGGGGCGTGTCCGTCTTCGCGGGCGGCGGGGGGCCCGGCTCGTCCGCGCATGCGTACTGCGCGGCCGGCTTGCATGTGCATGCCACTTGGTACTATAAAGGACAGGTTATAAAATGACGTTAATTTTGGTTTAGCTACGACATATCTCGTCCGCGCACGCGTAATGCGCGGGCGGGCGGCTTGCATGTGCATTGTGAATACCACTTGGTACTATAGCATGGATAGTTTATAAAATGACGTAAATTTTGGTTTAGCTAAGACATGAAGTACAAGATATTTACTTCTACGCTGGTTTCTACACTGAATTTCAATAGTTTAAAATCTATGTAATGTATGTATAATTAATGAATGAATACCTATTATAAATATTCTCATAAAGAGATATTTATCCTTGCAATACCGCAAATACAAGCCAAAAAGAACTTTGAATTGAACTGTGAATAAAATCTGTAGATCATTTACCTAATGTTTGTTAATTTCACATTATTTGAAGTATTCGTACTTAGATAATTATCTCAAAACCTGACGGTGTTTAGTTATATTTTCCTTAGTAGAAGTAGTAAATATAAAGCAAATAGTAATATTCGTTTCGGAGAAATTAGCGGACAAACATAAACATCTTCAAATAATAAGAACTAATAAATGTTTAATCTCACAAGTCACAATAACACTTTATGATACTCAAAATAAAAGCATTATACGAAATAAGTGCAAGGAAAGCGGTAGATATAAACAAGCGGCTTATCACTAAATAACAATATCTTCCAGGCTACCTGAGGATTTAGAAATCTCTAAGAAATAAATATATTGCAAGTGGAGTAAAACATAAATCTCATTCAATCGTAATAGATGCATAATCTCCTTCCCTTTTTTAAATATGGATGTTTATAAATACATAACTTGCATCGATATGAAATTTAGAAAAATATTAGAAGAGTCTTCACTCGGATATAGACATCTATAGAATATCGTGTCAAAATTTGAGTGCAATCAAAATCAATACAGAACTTTTCTAGATTTTTAATCATACACAAAGCAGTCTAACATTTGAATATATTCTTAAACATATTATTAAGTTGTTTCAATCTCAGTTCGAATTGAAAAAATATTTTTGTATAGTTAGCACACGAACTTACGTTTTTGTGAACTCATCTGCCAACACATAATTGATACAATTTATTACCTAACTAGCTTACCGCCCGCGGCTTCGCCCGCTTTGCCTTCCTCTTGAATCACTCTATCTATTAAAAAAAACCGCATCAAAATCCGTTGCGTAGTTTTAAAGATTTAAGCATACAAAGGGACATAGGGACAGAGAAAG
Organism: Colias nastes; assembly: GCA_907164665.1. Lineage (NCBI taxonomy): Eukaryota > Metazoa > Arthropoda > Insecta > Lepidoptera > Pieridae > Colias > Colias nastes. Next base: position 17,372 of record CAJQZM010033239.1, read on the forward strand.
CGACTTTGTTTTATACTATGTAGTGATATTAAATACCATAAATTATTAATTTACTTTTTATAATAAAATACTACCTTATGCAAATCAGAAGTAACCGACGCTCCCGTATCGCACTCGGGACACGCTTCCGGCGCTGGCGAGCTGCGGGACGACGTCACTTCCGCCATTGTGGATGCTGAAAGATTTTCAATTGAAGATAAATAACTTTGTCTATGTCTATTTGTATATTGGTTTGGACGTGAAAATGTAAGAGACAGAATTAGTTACGTATTAATACAGCTTAGTATTATAAAACTGAAGTGTTTGCTAAATGTTGCAAAAACGGAATAATTAAGGGAATAATAATTATTACGGAACAGTCAATTGTTTTCGTGGTTCTTTATTATTGGTTTCCACATTCTCTACATAAATTTTGTTTTTGTGACGAAGAGAAGCTTCTTATACATATATATTTAGGTACATTAAGGGTTTATCTTTCAATTAGGTATATACTATAGTCTATATACATACAGTCTACAGATAATCGGGAAAAAAGAACTAGTCAATATAAACAATGATTATGATTCGTAAATTCATAAATAGTGAATGATAATGGATTACTATCTAATATATTATTTACTATTCCTTGAACTATTGCACATACGCACATGGACCAATATATTATATTGGTCCATGTGCGTATGCCAAAGCAGCAAAATTCTTATACATATTTGCAGTCAATAAACCTACCCTTTAATTATTCCAAGGGGACAAAGGACCCTCGTATCGCATAGTTTAATTATACTAGAGCAATTAGTTTTTTAAACGATAGGGGAGTTAGTTTAGGTATATTTTTACCTAGGAAGGACTAGGGTGTCATATATTATTTACAGTCTGGGTATGAAGATAAAATATAGGGGATGAAAGTTTGTACCATGAAAATTTGTATTGACCACGCGGGCGAGGCTGTCAAAGCGGATGAAAAAATATAATTCTACAATGACATTTTCTTTTATTTATTTCTTAATCCTTCTTTAAAATTACGCTATTTATAAAAAAAATCGTTATATGCTATCTGTAAATAGGTACCTATATATAGGTACTTTAAGGAAGGTCAAAAATCTAATAAAAGGTGAAAATTAACACGATACAACGACTTTTGCACTAAAACCCTAGTAATTTTTTTTTATAAGTTTTGTTGTACCTACTAAACAACAACACATACAAAATAACGTTCATTGCGCACATTAAGTAAAGCCATCGTATAAAGCTAGTACATAAGTGTTACTAGTCTATAATCGTATACAACGTATACGATTATATATTTATGGATATATACTTGATGTATACTATACACATAATCATACCTATACACGGTCAGTGGCCGTAAGTTGTATGTCAACTTGATCCGACATCTTTAATTGTTTTTGTGATTACGTCATCCCTGTAATAGTATCGCTAATTTATTGATTGATTGAGGCAGGTGTAATTCAGGAATGCTTTAATGCGATTTTTTAAACTTGTATCAATAAAATCAGTTTTTTTCCAAACTTAGGTAATCGTTTATTCGATATGTTTACTATCTGCTGGTTTTTTTAGTAACCACCTACTTCCACAAAGAAAATCTATCAATAAAATATACCAAATATTATGTAATATGAAAGCTTTCCGCCCGCGGCTTCGCCCTTGTTTTCAAAGAAAAACCGTTCGCGTTCCTGTGGGATTCCAAGATGAAATCTACCCTATGTGTTAATCCAAGTTACCCTCTATGTGTATGCCAAATTTCATGAAAATCGGTTCAGCAGTTTTTGCGTGAAGGAGTAACAAACAAACAAACATACAAACTTTCGCATTTATAATATTACTAGGACATCTGGGCCATACCCCACTAGGCAATTGACTTCATACCTTGTTTCTCGATCACGGTTAAAAGGGTAACGACCCTCAAAATGTCATGAATGAATTTCATACAAAAATGGACAAAACACGGCAGATGTAGCCACCCAGATGGCCGGAAGAGTGTGTTAGCAATTTAGCATGCCTTAGGTATGCTATGGTTTTATTAACCTCGTGGATTCAGTATAGGAACTCAAACTCAAACATTTATCTATACTTCTATACTAATATTATTAAGCTGAAGAGTTTGTTTGTCTGATAACGCGCTAATCTCAGGAACTACTGGTCCGATTTGAAAAATTCTTTATTATTCTTTATTATTTATTCTTACTCAGCGTATGCAAAACTATAACCTCCTTTGAGCTTAGTATACCAATAGAGGGACATCCTGTATATTGCCATAGTAAATTTAGTTTATACCAAGGTTTATACTTTAGGGCGTATTCAGAAAGAAAGCTTGAAACTTATCAGCGCTTATAATGCGCTTATCGGCGCTTGTCATGTCTGTCATAAAATATATGAACATGACAAGCGCCGATAAGCGCTTATAAGTTTCAAGCTTTCTTTCTGAATACGCCCTTAGACTTTAGGTATATATAAAATATAAGCTATGATATATTTGACCTCATTCTTAAAACTTTAACATGATATATGAAATATTTACGATTGTTGATTTACGGTTGTACATTCGAGATACATTGATAATCTAATTTACATTAAATGAATTGAATTCAATGTACCAATATGTATGTTTAGGGGTCTTTATTTATTTGCAGATTTAGTAGGTATTTTATTGTGTTATAATATTTTGCGCGAATAGAAATGTTCAAGTTTTAAAGAGTTTTTAAAGGATTTATCTTTATATGATTTATCCTTTTGTAAAAGAAATCATGAATAAATCGCTAATTTCATAAATATAATGAAAAAAATAGCAATTCTTATTGCACGCCTGTCTACCCTCGAACCTCTGACTTTTCAATTGAAGCCACTGAGTTATTACTTCTCATGCAGGTTATAAATAGATTCTAATAATAAAAACGTTTCAAAGAATTTATTTATTACGGAAAAAACTCTTTTCAAACCACCTGCAAGTCTACCAAAAACGCACATTCATTTATTTTACCTGTTTCACATTCTACCCGCAGTATTTATAAAAAAACATACCTAAGCTACCCACGAATTGAAAGTAACACAATTGAAAACTATCTCAGATAATAAGTCAACCATCTTTTGATATCTTTTGTGACATTGCAAAAAGTTCACATGTTACCCATTGTAAATATATTTACTTACCTGCTCCTTACCTGTTACCATATCTTAAAGCAGTATTATATCCAGTGTGGAAAAGAGACAGCGCTATATAGTAGTCTAAGATCCCACCGCAGGATCAGTGCGTTCATCGGTTTTTTGC
>CAJQZM010033242.1:0-15913 GCA_907164665.1 Colias nastes
TGGCTAATTGGCTTATGTGCCTGTTAAACTGCCTAATCACTGGTTTGTAGGCATTAATCGGCTTAAAGAATTGCGGCTCACGTGCGATATTATTCTTCATGTTGCGCACATATTATAACTTATAAGCTTACTTGTAAGACATTCTAGTGCTGTATGATGTAATAACGAAATTTATTACTGTCATGCTTATATGGTAGTTGAATCGGCAAAAATTTATTTCATTGGGTATTATAGTTATGGAAGGAAAATAAAACAAAAGTGATATATTTTTTAATCATAATAGAATGATAAAAGGTTTTCAAGTATAAATTTCAAACATTCGTTTCTGCTTTCTTCATGTTATGAAGAAAAAAAGTAATACATAATTATGTATACTTATTTCGTTGATTAGAACTCCCAATATCTTGCTCAATTTAATTGACGAACTTTTTACGAATTCTATTTAAATATTTCAATACATTTCTTTTGATTACTGTATGATTGGATACACGATAACTGATAGGTTTTGCTTTGCTTTGTTTTGAAATACATATTGTATCAAATTATCATCATTAAAAATTATGTTCTCGGTATTCGTAGCCACCAAAATAGTAGTTGAAAGCTACAGCTGTATTTAAGTACTCTTTTCTTTTCTAGATGACGATTACATCCTGGAGTACTCCCTGGAGTATGGTTTCCTCCGCTTATCTCCAAACGCGAGGCTACTCCTCAAGATCCCCGTCAAGATCGTCACCCTGGACCCGCAGAAGGACGAATGCTTTGGGGACACCTTCTCAAGATTCGTTCTTGATGAGTTCCTGGGCTATGATGATCTTCTGATGGCATCTATTAAGTCACTCGCTGAACAAGAGGATAATAAAGGCTATTTGAGGTTGGTATTTTATAAAGTACTAGCTGTACCCCGGGGTTTTACCCGCATTGCTCCGCTCCCTTTTGGTCTTAGCGTGATGATATATATTGAGATGTTTATAGCCTTCTTCGATAAATGGGCTATCTAGCACCGAAATAATTTTTCAAATCGGACCAGTAGTTCCTGAGATTAGCGCGTTCAAATAAACAAACTCTTCAGCTTTATAATATTAGTATAGATATGATTATTATTGTGATAGTTGGTGAATTTGTTACTCCTTCATACAAAATTGGTTGATTTTACGTAATTCCTAGATCCAGCTAGTAGTTTGGTAACCTATTAAATAAGACACAGATAATAATAGTCAGGATTTGCAAATTTGTTTTTTAATTGAAAACCATGTATCTATAATAAAAGAAGTTAGTAAAAACTGAAACTGAAATAATTAGTGCTTATTAATAGTCAATTTGTTTTAATGTAAGTAGACAGTAATTATTCATTTAAGTACTGTAATAAGTCATTAAAGTCTAATTAAAAATAATTTAATATGCTAAAAAGCAAATTAATAGGAAGGAAAAACTTAGTATTAAAATTTCTACTTCAAAAAGTTGTTATTAAATTATTATCTCGTTGACCTTGCTTATTTACTGTTTGCTGTTACTTAATACATTTGCCTATAAATATAATTATGGTTATGATTTTGTTTAACTTTTGACAATCCTGCTTATAATTTTGTTTTAGAAACCATTATTATGCTATGAAAAATAATAAATGTGTATTATAAAAAATATATATACCTATACATATATTTATTGATATAAAATCATACAGTACAATATTTAAATGATCCACTGACCCACTGACTACCAAACTAGTTGAAAATTGTCAAAGAGTAATAATTTTTTTTTATTGTTGGTAAAGTATTTGTAAATACTTTTACTCTTATGAATCCAGGAAAACAAGTTATTCGAGAGCTTATGCATTTTTCTATGATCTATAATAATTTTTTAATTCTAAAACAAAATGGCGTGAAAACAGGGTTTTCGCGTTATTTTGTGCCATTAAAAAAATAATAATAATATAAGTACATTTTCCCTTAGAAACGTGATCACCGGTGAGCATTACCGCTTCGTGTCGATGCTGACAGCGCGTAGTTCATACATAGCAGCTTTCTTCATTATGCTCGTGTTTGTAAGTATGCCTTTTATATTTTAATTTAATATGAGTTTTATATTAATTTATATTCTACTCTAGCTAGCTGGGATAGTACAAATTAATTACAGCAATGCAATACCACCAATACTGCTGAAAACAAAGTCTATCTATATGAATAAAAATGAATAGAAAAAGAACTCGAAAACAATTTCATATTTATGCTAAGGCACGAAGAAGGTTCTAATTGTGCCAAAAACACCTTAAAATTACCAGGCAAATAGTAAATACTATACTTTCCTTTCCATAACTGGTATAAAAATGGGCGGAGTCGGGGCGAGCTGCTAGTATTCAATAATTGTATATTTTGCAGATACCTCCAACTTTTTAAATTAATACGATATGTTGGAGTTAAAGAAACAAACAAACAGATCATATAATATGTTTCTATCTACCTGTAAAAATATCTTATTATCTGCAAACATTCGCGTTTTGATAACTAGCTACTATTATAAAAGTGAAAATATGCATATGCTTAGAATATTAGGATGATGCTTAAAGACAATTTAACCATGCAATATAATAGCAAATAATTGATACTTATACGTCTGTTTATTAATATAATTTGCATAATTTATATATTCTTAAATATGTATGTGAATATTGATAAGATTATGACGATTAATCACACGCAAAAATATGCTACGTCATCATAACAATAATGTATGGAAGATAAATTTCAAGGTTTAGTGTGTTTTAATTTTAATGTTCGTTAATTTAATAAGCATTGAAATCAAATATAATTATATAATGATAAAATTGATATAAGGACTTATAAAAGTGTTACGCAAAACGGTATTTTAGATCGTTCGGTATTTTCAATTTAACTGTATTTTTATTGGCTCAGAACTTTCGTCTGGGTGAACCGATTTTGATGATTCTCTTTTTATTTGAAAGATGGTGCCTCCCTTGTGGTCCAATATAAATTTGTTCTAGCTCTGACAATTTAAAACCGGCTTAGTTTAGGACAATTTTTACAACCCTTGTTACTTTAGATTTAACACCTACATAATATTATCTCAAATATAGACTGAAGAATAAAATCAATTCAATAACTCAAGATTTTTTCAAAGTATTTCAGCGCCATCTGTTAATTTTAACGAAAACTATAGCACTTTCACCGAGTAAAAGTCTTATTAGAACACCGCCATCTAGTATCGAGTAGTATTAACAAGACAGCTTGAATTTCCTATGTTCATAATGATGACCGTTTTTATATAGTTCTGCCACTCGTCGCTGGATGGTATGTCTCAAAATTTACTTTTGAGATATATCTAGAAATGTATATCAGATGTTTTTTTGTGTTTATGGCATAACTTACTTATAATTCGAGGACTTAATGGTTAGTTGGATTTTGTCTCCGATTAGATTAATAACTGTTAAAACATTTAAATAATTAGCTAAAAACCTCTTCCCGTGTGAATCTGGAACAAACAGGCAGTAAAATATATTATGGACCTTGACACTCATACATATTATCTATATTATATATTATTAAAAATAGGTAAGAAACCTAATAACGGAAACTAGAATCGGCTGATAATGACTTAAAATATACAGGGTGTCCCACTGTTGGTATACTAAGCTCAAAGGAGGTTATAGTTTTGCATACGCTGAGTACGTAAAAAATACTTAAAAAATTCCAGACGCATTTTTTTTCAAATAGATGAATTCTTAAAACTCTATGTTGTACACCCATAACAAGCAACCCGCCCAACTTTGCCACCAGCACGTGAGCTATCGTTTAAGATTATGTTTTCATAGACAAAATGCTCACATTAGAGAAGCGGTATATGCCGGCTGCGCGAAGCTAGAGAAGAAAACATGGATTTTCAGGAAAATGCAAAAAATTTTTGACGTAATTTGTTGTTTAAGTATATTTTACGTGATCAGTGTATGCAAAACTACAAGTCCCTTCGCGCTTAGTATACCAATAGTGGTACACCCTGTATAATACTTTAAAAATAAGGAGAACTGAAGCTATCTCATTTATTTAATTATTAATTTAATTTCTTTACCTACCATTAATGAGTCGAGCTTTAGTAATTTGCACCTTTATATCAACCTTTTAATATTATGTAGTTGGAATCTTAGGGAGATTTTTATGACCATAGCTATAAAAGGTAAGATACAACGATAAAATAAAATAACCAAGTAAAAGAATACTCTGGAAAGTTTTCTGTTGTCTGTAATAAACAATAAATAAATACTGTTTTAGTTATTATCTTCAAATAATATTTTCCTCTTCAAGAGAGCCCCCAAACTTTCCAAGATGACTTCTTACGAGCGTCGTGAAATATAGTGGTATACATCATAAGTGTTATGGTCGGGGGCATTATAGATCAATTAATAGGTAACGTAAGGCGAGTCCCTTTCGCGCCACTAAAATCAGCTCTCCCCAAGTTACAGTTATTGCACTTTTACTGCCCTTTCAAAGTTTATTACGGTTCCAAATTCCGCCTTTATACTGTACCACACACGTATGTGTTGAACAAAACTGTATAGCGCGAGCGGCGATCGTAAAACATTGCGGTACAATCGAGGTGAATAGTTGGTTGCGTTATGTCAGTTTTTCCGTATAACTGCTTCATGAAATTAGCTGCAATTAGCGTATATTTTTTCTAAGTCTTTTTTGTTAAGTTCTTTTTCGTCTAAAGACTTACAATCTTTTCAAAAATTATTGCTTGAGGTTACCCTAATACATACCTACGTTAAAGAATGGAAGCTATTTATAAACTGTTGTAATTATTGTGATAGATATTTGAGTTTGAGTTTAAATAGCATTACATACTTTTTCAATTAGGTATCGATTCTTAAATTTTCTCTTTCTTCATTTCTTAGAATTTTCTTACTGTGTTCATGAAATCGTGTTTGTCTGATACTTCCAGTTACACACCTGACGTTAAAAAACGCATTATTATACTCAAGAGTATACTATACACAAAATATAAATTTCTGGATGATCCAAGCAATTGTATGACAATATTCCTTATACACTACCACACGCCTAATCTGCATAGCGGTCCGAATTCACGTTCCAATATGGATGCACCGCCACTATTCACACTCATATTGAGCTGTCACGATACTGAGAAATTGTATTAATCAATTGTCAAACGTTGTCAACGTCTAGTACTCGCATTTCGTACACGCATCCGTCAACGGTGCTGGTACGTGGAATTGTTGGACGACGATAGACGAGACATCGTTTGTTGAGCTGGACTATAGCAGAGATCAGCCCCCGTACTATGGTGACTTGTAGCAGTATTATTTCAAGCCTAAAACTCCGCTCGAAAATTCTTCTTTCACTGGTTCAAAACCTATATCATAGTCTTATATGTATATGTATATGTATATCAGTACTATTTCCAGGGTGGGAACAGACGGCGCTAGATATATACAGCACTGTCATTTTTCCACACTGGAAATAGTACTGCTATATGACTATGATATGGGCACTGGTTCTATAACGACTTTTCGAACGACGTTTTCCGTTGCGAACGAAAGTGTAGTCAAAATGCTAGGATACACTGAAATATGTTGTAAACAGTAATATAATATTTCTTGAATTAAAACCTTTTCTCCATTCTTTTATTATTTACTTGCTTTATCAGCTTCTTATAATAATCAAGTCAACATGTGAGATCCACTAAACTACGACCATACTAACCTAACACACACGTTACACAGTAAAAAGAGACAGTACAATAAAGGACAATAATAAAAAAGAGAAAGAGCAAATCACAATTATGTGATTGTTAAAATATATCTATGAGCGAGATAGATATATATGCAATAGATTGCACAGATATTGCCATTTGATACAGAGCTCAGATAATAAAAATCTGCATTTAATTGGAAAGTGGATTAAATGCACGGGAATTAATTTGATTGCAGAAATATTTTATGCTTATTGCTGGTGTGTTTCTATCCTCGAGGCTATGTTAGCTAATAATGGTATTAGTATAATCCGGTTGCGAACCGGCGATTATCTGTAAAGCCAAAATTTAGATGATTATGTAAAATTGATTTCTGTTAGTTTATTGTTATGTACTGAAATTTCTAGATCAAATTGCTAGTTTCTTTATTATTATAGTGTTCTTTACGGACAAGCACAGTAACTTAATTAGCCTTTTGGGGTACAATTTTTAGAACTCTGTCTGCTATATGATTAAGGAATTTTCTGCTAAGTATATGATTTTTCACGTTTATCTTTTTTATTTTCTTGGCAGTTATTATTAAGATGTTACGCTAATTGGGTTATATTCGTATTACATAGTTACTTTGAAAATACATAGGTATATAATAGGTACAATAATAATCCTAGCTTGTGTCATATTTACAGGACACAAAAACTCAAAGTCCTGGAAAACAAAGGACTCCCTTTTTAGGCTTCGTACAAAAATGAAACAGAGCACCAATTACTATCAAAGCAAAATCAATATCGGATTGGTTATACAGTTGTGTTGCGAATTTAGTGCGACGAGAGCTTCGCGAACAAACGTTTCTTAGATTGATCGATGTTGGGGCGATGGAATAGCATGCCATATATTAACGGCTCCGCGCCTTAATATTAACAGATTCGGAGGAGTGTGAGGCATATTGCAATGTTGTTTTCTACGGCGGCCGTGCGCACTATTTTAAGTAACAATAGGAGCATGTGCATTTTGATGATATAGAAAAAACAAATATAAATTCGAATCTTGCAATAGTTCAGAAGTCCTTTAAAATTTTGAATTGTCGCCTGAAACTCATAAACATCTATTGCCAAGTCCAATGCATTTTGCTTTTACATAAAAAAAGCTTAATTCTACTGAAATTCCAAGTAGAGTTTGTTATTCAGTAACGCATACAACATCTTTCAAAATCAGATAAACTAGTTTGCGCGAATCTTCATGAATGAAATAAATTTATTTTGTCGGCAATTGTTGTATTTTATTATTATAGCGCTTAACGTGCTATAATATTCAGGCGACCCAAGTAGGTAGATACAGGATGACCAAAATCAAAATAGTTTTGTACTTAAAAACGTCAAGATACTAAAACAATTCTTACAAATGATGCCTGCTAAATTCTCAGTAGCTTTCAGGTAGGCACGGAGCGGGGACACCGGGGCGCTATCAATCTTGCGGCCACATCATTCGCTCCCGCGATTGAATTTCATTAATGAAACGCTTAGTGCAGATTGAATCCATTTGAGTGTGAGTGCGATCGGCACCGCTTAATGTTCCCCCGTGCACTACTACGGTCCGAGAAACTAATACTTTTAGCTTTCATTAACCACGTTGCAATATGTTGAGTGGAGTGCTGAGCGAGTTTTGAAATGGAATGTATAAAAACAATGTTTTTTTAGCGATATATTAAAAAGTCTGGAATTTGTTACCCTAATTAACATTATACGAATTTGTTACCCTAATTACATATCGAATTTGGCCTGAATATATTTTTCTACGGACGGACTAAAATAGCCCTTGAGGCAAATACTTATGATATCTAATAATTTCTACTAGAAATTAATAAGCAATCGCAATTATATCCGTATTTGTTACTCAGTCATTTATTTTTTTAGTTATACCTAAGCTGACTTTTTCTTCAACTAAATTTAAAATTTTATAAGTAGTAACTCCACGATTGTATGTATTTTATAATCGCCTTAATTATAAAGTACTAGCGGTCCGCCCCGGCTTCGCCCGTGGTACATGTTTATGTTTTCTTTGCATAAGAACCATCCTCGTACTTCAAGGAATATTATATAAAAAAAAAAAATAATCGAAATCGGTCCACCTGTTCACGCGTGATGCCGTGACAATGGAAAACGGGTTTCATTTTTATATATTATATAGAAGAACTAGATCGTTAGAATCAATGGTTAACTTTACTTAATACAAATGTAAATACTTTCGCAATGTTTTTCATATCAATAAAATCGAGTACTTTATAAGTTTATATTGTTTCAGACCGTTTCTATATCGATGCTCCTGCGCTACGCCCACCATCAAATATTTGTTTTTATTGGTAAGTGAAATCCATTTTTCTTTGTATCATATTATCGATGTTTTATAATGTTTTTTTAAAAACAACGAGGGTTCATTAACCTTTTCCCGGGTCACAAAGTTATTATTAAACGCTCTTTATTTTCTTAATCTTCGCAAGCATTAAATAAATCCAAGATACTCAAGTGGAACGAGACAATACCATAATTTCGTCGGAAGCCTGAGATTTGTCGATTTTTAAATTGTAATAAACGACACACAGAGCTGTTTTACCTAGTTGTCGGAATGAATTCTGTGAAAAATTCTCGAGCTGTGAGCCGGCTCAACGGCAATCTCTTTGTAATAACAATAATTGCGAACAGCGCCCGCGGCGAGACCCCACCCACCGCCTGCTGAAAAATAAAATAAAATAAAATAAAAAATAACAAAAAATATAACGGTCGGATTTACCTAGCGCCCGCTCTTTGATCCGTCGACAATTAGCCAGATGGAGATAATTTGTTTCTTTCCCCATTTGCCGCCACTTGGCTTAGAGCTTCATTCGATGATTGTTTTCTATTTCAATTTCACAAAGAAATGAAAAATTTCACTTGTCGGAGCGGCGCGGATTGCCGCGGATTCGGGTAAGCCGGCATGTTTCGCGGCGGCCAATGACGTTAAGACTTCTTTGAATGGAAAACGGGACATTTATTTAGTTTTTTTTGATTTAATTTGAGTTTTTAGTAGTGCAGGACACTAATAAGCATTTTAGTGAATTTTTACTAATTTTGCTTTATGTATCATACTCGTTCAAGATACTATGGTTCTCACCCGGTAAGTTAGTTCACGTACCTAACGTTTTTTAACTCACGTCAGGTTTTTTGACGAATAGAATATAATACCTATGAGGCTATGATAAATAAATAAGTTATATTCGTCTCCTTAAGCGTGTTTAAGCTTAGCATATTTCCAAAAGATCTTTTCAAATATATTAATACATGAGACTTATTTATTTTTTATGTCAGTTCGCAAATCTCATCGATCTAAGCTTTATTTATAAATACACAGAAGCACGATTAGCATACGATATGATGGCGCACAAAACATTTCGGGGGTAAGCGCTAATTCAAGACACTCGGATTTCATCGGCATAATAATAAAGTTTCCCACTCCACCGTCCTGCAGGTATATTTTTCAATAACAAGATGAGTCGCCATAGAAACCAACTGGATCACATTGAACAGATTTACCCTCATCCGATATTGTGAGTTTGAATACATAGTTTATTCTAACTCCCAGAGAGCTACTTAAAGATAGATATCTCCTTTAAACGCTCTTCAGTATTTTCCTGCGTGAATTCATTGAAATATCGGCAAGCGGGTTGGAAAATTTATTTATGTTCCGTTTAACCTATTTTGTGTACGGATTTATATATGACTTGCAACGTGCTGGTTTATCTTCGGTTTGCATTTTTTTTTAATTCTACAACTTTTGTTCTTTAAAATGATTATAACAATGTATTTATTGTTTGTATTGCTACACTTAGTGAAATAATCGACGATTTTATGTTTTCTGACTTTGATGTTGCAAATACTGACTGTTTCGTTTAGGAGAGCAACGTTGACAAGAGAGAATTTTAGAATACTTGGTTCTTTGATATACTGTTTCTCTTCCTATTTCGGTTAGAGTCCGGGCTGTCTGGCTGGCCGCAGTGGTTGCGTTTATTAGTGCGCATCTTATCTGCACAGGAAAATATCCTTAATTTAAAGTCATTTATTAACGCGCAATTTTTAATCTTTTGCCTTTAGATAGATCCATCAGACATAATTTTTTTATTGCCAGACGTTTTTTTCGTTGTTAAATAGGTGCCATACGCAATTTTTTATTTCAAAATAATTAAAATGTCATCGAAATAAGTGAAATTCCATCAACATGAGTCCCTGTGAAGGATATACTATGTATAATATTCATTTTACTATTTACAATTTTTTTGCAACAATCTACCATGGTGCCTCCTTTTCCCAACGAAGCTCAAATAGGACGTTAATGTAAACTTGATAAAAACCAAATATCATCAAATTCATATTAATACCCAAAAGTGTAATAAATATGAAACCATCTATTAAAAATATTAGTTTACTAATTATTTAATATAAGTATTAAAAAAGGATAATATAATATAAGTAATAAAGTTATTACTTACCTTTTAAGCGGACTCATGTTGATGTAATTTCACTTATTTCGATGACATTTTAATTATTTTGAAATAAAAAATTGCGTATGGCACCTATTTAACAACGAAAAAAACGTCTTGCAATAAAAAATTTATGTCTGATGGATCTATCTAAAGGCAAAAGATTAAAAATTACGCGTTAATAAATGACTTTAAAGTTAAGTATATTTTCCTGTGCGCACTAATAAACGCAACCACTACCCCCAGCCAGACAGCCCGGACTCTAACCGAAATAGCAAGAGAAACAGTATATCAAAAACCCAACTATACTAAAATGACTTTTTTTAAAACGTTGCTAGCTCCCGTACCAGTACTTTCCTATACACCCAAAAAGATCGAGCATATTAAACTTTTTAATAAAAAGATTTGTCTGTTAACATTTTGTTTTCTAATAAATAAAATACGATTAAATTATTACGTCTTATGTATGGATATCGCGATCTGTTACTAATTAAATCTGCGTTAGCAGAAACTCGTTGCAGAGGAAGTTTATTTACAATACTCTGAGAAGATATCAGAGCCTTCTAAGACTGCAAATTTATGAGAAATGCTTGTTTAATCCTAGCTATTTATTCCGAACGTATAAGGTTCTGTTTTACTAGTAGGTACTACTACGTTAAACGCTTTCAAGTAGTAAATAGTTCGTGGAAATTTAGGTTCACTGTAAGCATATTTAAACTAAGTAAGTAGATGTACACGGAACCGAAGCCTTTGACGTATTTACCTTAACTCTTTCTAAACCCTATTCTGGGTAAACGGATATAATATATTCATTTGATTAAATGTATATATGTTTGATTAAATATAGGCTCCCTACGAATTAGTAATCACCCGGGTTTTTCAATAAGCAGTAACAGTAGGTACTTATTAAAAGTTCCTACGAAAATTTACACACCTTCACCATTAGTACAAACGTTTATACCACACAAATACAACTTATCACGCATTAATAAGGCTCATTCCAATTCTTCATTCTGACTGAATTATGGCATTTTTCAAGTGTCATGCACACACAATCCCTATAACATCATTTATAATTCGGTGGTAATTGGTAAAAATATGATATGACCATTCAAAAGTGCCATAAGAAGTCTAATTGAATGAATAAATATTTGAGTTTGACATTATAGCAAACGAAAACAGTGCTCATTATTTCACCAGCATTGCCTACAATGATATAGCAAAGCAAATTGCATTTATCAAGCACCAATGGTGCTAATGAGCATCCGTCCAGGTGTATTCGCGTAATGAGATCGCGAGTGACGCGCACGCAGTCAGCCGACAAACGGCAACGCGGCGCGGATGTCAATAATAAGCTTAGCGAGATGTAGGGATATGGTTGATTTGTTGTATGCGATTTATTGACTTTTTTTGTTTGGATATTGAATTAATTAAATATGTACAACGTAAGGTAGTTTTAAATGTCCAGTATTATAGGATAGATTTTTTGACTTAAAATACGTATCTCGTAAAAGTTCAAAATTATTGTGAATTTTTATAAAGTAGGTGAAACATTTGATACCTACCCAATATACATCTCAAAATTAATATTTTGTTGTTAGAAAATTTTCCGTTTCCTTCATGTGGCCTTAAAATTTAATTGGATATTTAGTGTGTCGGAAAAAGGGTTGCTTTAGAAATGATTACAATAAAATCGTTATTCGTGCGTTACACATTGAACAAACGTAAACGTAGAACAATAAAAAAGGTGGTCGTGCAAAAACGTTTCCACAAACGTAAGGCGACCTCAGGGCTGTCACCTGTTCCAACTCACGGACGTTAGCCGATTACCCATTGTGCGCGATCGCATACAATCCGGCAAAGGAAACGAGCCGCATACAACCCTACATGATATAGGTATATATATAGGTATTATATAGGTAATCTGTACTTGTCCGACCATTGTGATTCTTACACGTTTAGCATCCCTTTGATTTTACTTTTACAGTACCTTTCCTACGTTTTATACACAAACAAGTGTGTCTTTCAATAACAAAAACCTTTGTGCGGTTTAAATAAATACTTGGGCGTATAAAGAGAAATTTGTACAAATAGGTATAAATAGCGATTTGGGTCGGAATGTTACATACGGTACTTAGATCGATTTTATAACAAATATATGTAATAAATGTTAGGAAATTTTCCATTTCCTTCATATGACATTAAAACACGTAGGTGTAAAGTGAGGGTCTTTTGATTGAGGGTATATTTTAAATGACACAAAAATAAACATGTAGAAATCATGTATCATTATATAAACATTAGCATTGGTTTATTACATTTTCCATGTATAATTAATTAAAATGTCCACTTGCAGCGACATAAAACAAGTAATTGTGTTTGACATTGATTGTAATAAGATTGAATACAATGCAACTGTCCATTCGTGTTAGTCTATATCAAGAAGCTTATATCTAATACACTGGAGATTTCGGTATGAACATTAACGTGTAACAAGAAAATATTGCCCAGTTGATATTTTTTATCACTTTCACACCTAACTTGGTATTGCCACTGTTAATACGAAGTTTTCCCAAGGCTACTATGTATGCTGTAATATTCTGTGCAAAAGGTTAGTTTTTGTACATGAGTTTGTTGATAAATTGCCAACAACGTCATTCAGAAGCATTGTTGGATGAGACAATTATTATTTATGCTAAACAAAATAAGTGAAGACCATGCGGGAAAAACAAGGAATGTCAGTATTTTGTCGATATTGACCTGACAATGCCATCTAGTGGGTTTTTGTGCATACTTTTAGTGCTGCTATTCTGTTGCAGCAACAACAAGAACAGTCAGTAACAGTCGCCTCTTTTTCATTTGAACTGACTTGCTAGAAACAAGGAATGTCCACGCGTACTTGCTAAGAAAACGGAACGTCACAACGTCGGTCGCGCAGCGCGCTCCGCCATTTCTGTCACCACTTTGACACTTGACAGAACCTATTACATATTTTCAGTTTGTTTTTGTGGTGAAGTCATTATTTGGTTAATTATTATTCAATAATAATTAATAACGGGACGTTGTGTTTAAATAATGTCTGACAGTGACGAGCATACCCAGTTACAATCACCAATAAAGAAGAATGAAGCAAAGGGTCGCATGACCGATGTTCTACGGCTTGTATAGATTTCATATTTGTATAGTAATTTCATATTCACTGTAGTCGGGAAAAAATAATAATGAAAATGTTTTTTTTTTGTTTCAGATAAATTAAAAATATCAAAAGCAAAATAAGACGATCTAAAATTTTTGAAGACATTCTGTTCTGCTGAAGCCCAAATTCTATTTGATAATTTGCCTCATGAAAAATACTACCTATGTTTATATTTGACTAGCTGCTCCGCGCGGTTTCACCCCCGTGGCTCCACCCCTGTTGGTCGTAGCGTGATGATATAATATAGCCTATAACCTTCCTCGATAAATGGGCTATCTAACACCGAAAGAATTTTTCAAATCGGACCAGTAGTTCCCGAGATTAGCGCGTTCAAACAAACAAACAAACAAACTCTTCAGCTTTATAATATTAGTATAGATTAAATAAAAACCTTATTTTACCCTGTGTTTGATTATTTTATCCTGATTACTTCTGCAATTAACTATGTAGGTACTTGATAAAAAGGGGGACAGTCATTGACATTCCTTGTTTTTTGCAATGACAATGTAGCTTTTTTTTAATTTAAGAGCTCTAAACTGATAACTATAGCACAGTAATTAAAAAAAACTACCTAAAATTATTGTTCATAAAAGTTACTATCAAAATTTGTTAATAGTCATTATCCATGCTAAAACATAGAGATATGTATGAATTTCAAACTTTAAAATTAGATATTCTTACATTATTAACCTATTGACATTTCTTCTTTTTCCCGCATAGTCTTCAAGTATCTGAACCAATTATTAAAAAGCGATACTCCCTGATAATAGGTAGTCACCATAATAAAATTGTAGCAACTCTCACTTTGTCAATATGGCATGTGTGTCAAAAAAATTGCGTCGCTTCGAATATTTAAGTTAATATTGTTGCTTATTTAATAAATATTTTCCGAATATAAAGAATGCATTGTATTGTGCAAAATTGCAGAAGTGTTTGGACACCAAATTCTGGCATAGAATTTCACAGGCAAGTGTATATTTACGTTATTTACAATATTCCTCAATACTCCTGCATTTACCTGTTTAGAATCATTACAATGGCAAAAATTGTAAAATTTTGCATCATTTTAGTAAGCAGTCATGTTAAATTTGTTATTTTCCTAATACTTTATCATTTTTCAACAAGTTTTCAATAAACAAATTTAACAAGTAAGGTAACCATGATGACGAGTTTTTATGGATAGCGAAGAGAATATATTGTAATATTAACAATATTATGATGAAATTTAGAACACCATTTTCAAGATTGTTACTAGTAATGAAACAACACACGACATCGGTATTGCACTCACATGTAGTTATAAGATTGTTCGTTTTTACATTGAAATTTATACTTTTTTAACTTACCTCATATTTTTTTGTTTTACGTATTTCAGCTTTCCAAAAAGTAAAATAAAAAGAAATATATGTGCCCATCAAGGGTAAAATTACTGAGGATTACGACCCAGAAAAAAATACCTTTTGAAAAATAAACTTTGTAAAGTTAGCTGAAATTTGTGCAAGGCTGCTATAAACAGTTTTTCTTTGATGATTTTGGCTTGAAATTGACCCGTCGAAGCAACGCGTTTAAAAAGAAGATCTGAGTAGCTTACAATTTGGTAAACAGCATCTGATGCAAAACACAACTTTCCTCTATTTACAAAGGATGTTAATGCTATATATTGGTTCATATCCAAGCTTTGTAGCCAAAAGTTATTTAAAACTATCATTCTATACCAATTAAAATTGTATGTACCTATAAAGTATGACCAGTAATATTATAATATAAACACTGTTAAAAATATATGTCGTTATTATTTATAGACCATGATTTTTAGTTTTTTCTATTTCGAAAAATCCTGAATATACAAACCAGCGTGGTCACTCCACAGAAAGAGACAAAAAACAACACTGACGTCATTCAAGGTCATATTTTCTTGTTACAAGTTAATGGTCATAGTGCAATCTCCAGTGTATTAGATATAAGCTTCTTGGTCTATATATATAAAACTCAAAGGTGACTGATATAGTGATCTATCAACGCACACCCCAAACCACTGGATGTATCGGGCTGAAATTTGGCATGTAGGTAGATGTTAGGACGTAGGCATCCGCTAAGAAAGGATTTCCCGAAATTCTTGCGGGAACGGGGAAAAACGGGGATGCACGTACAAAGTCGTGGGCGGAAGCTAGTGATGAATAAATACTATTTGGGTAATCTATTCAACCTTTATTAACAGTGGTGTAAGCTCATATGCGAATGCACGTGAGGTTTGCTTAAAAGTATAAAATTTATATATTTGCTTGACTTAAATCTCTGTAAAAGATTATTTAGTATTTGATTTCCATTATTTCCACGCGATTTTCAAAACAACGGAATTTGTATACAATTTTCATAATGAAATGACTGTAATGTACGAAAATTGAATGATAATAATTATATGTTCGTTTGTAGTTCTTTATAATATAGACCGGGAGATATTGACACAAAATTTCGAGTCATTTGTAACA